>CAJVPJ010000175.1:0-37626 GCA_910592205.1 Paraglomus occultum
TTAGTATCTCCTTGTTCAGCTGCTTTTTTATACCATTCAACTGCTTTTTGTTCATTCTTTTCTACTCCAGTTCCATTTTCATAACACCAACCAAGATTATACTGAGCACTGGCATATCCTTGTTCAGCTGCTTTTTTATACCATTCAACTGCTTTTTGTTCATTCTTTTCTACTCCAGTTTCATTAGCATAACACCAACCAAGACCATATTGAGCACTGGCATGTCCTTGTTCAGCTGCTTTTTTAAACCATTCAACTGCTTTTTGTTCATTTTTTTCTACTCCAGTTCCATTGACATAACATAAAGCAAGATTATATTGAGCACTGGCATCTCCTTGTTCAGCTGCTCTGTGGTATAACACATGTTGATCCCCGTTTTCCATTTTTGTATAGTAATAGGCAGCATAAAACCAACTAATACTTGTATATTGATATCGAAAATCGGTATTATTAAACTTTTACCAATATACCTGGTGTATGTTAGTATGTATTAGTATTAGTATGTTGTATGTCAGCTCCAATTTCGACTAGGAAAATCGCAAGCATCCGAGATGTAGTGTAACGTGAGGTTGATTAATTAGGTGTAACGGTAATCAATCAGGAATTTTATACCCTTCTATTCACAAAGTTGGGCAATGACTATGTCCAATGGATTTCGTCGGGCTCTGGACAATTGGGACATGTCTTATGTATGTTCTGTGTACACAGTTTTAGTTGTGAGTAGATATATCCAAAAGTCATACATCGGACAATTAGGACAATGTCCGTGGACCAGTGAGGTTGTCCGGTGTAACTGTAAAAAAAAATCTCGCTGATTATTTAAATACTGAACTAGGGAGTTGTTCTTCGCACGTGAGGCGGATTTTTTCAATTTTTATTTTGTATGCTGATATTATATGGGTTAATAAAAGTATCGAAAGTTGTTCGGTGTGCCATAAGTTACAGAGAATTCATCGAACGAAGAGTCGAAACATTGTCCGAGGAACGTTTGGAATCAGCTATAAATAATAGAGTGGCATTGAGCGTTAAACGCATTTATCAAGGTGACTTTTAACTAATTATTAATTGTAGTTTCTCTTTTTTACCAGTTGAAGGAAAAGAGACAACTGAGTAAATTACACAAAAAGCAAAAAACTTTACACTGCACTGGGGGTAATTCGGAAGAGTATAAAAATAGGAACAGATTTTAATACTAAAGAGTAAGTTAGCTCCCATAATGTCTGTGTCCGTCGGGAAATAGATCGGGGAATAGAAGGGCTTCTAACTCGGGATCGTGTAAAGGAATTGGTATCTTGTTCTCATCTTTTGTATATAGAAAGTCTATAACTCAGCGGGTGTAATGAAAATTTTCATTGTGAATCTCATCGGGGAAATCATGTGTTGTCACCACGGTTTACAGGCGGTATAATATGTTCAGTTTATACAGTATATATATATGAGTGGCGCGTGGTCATATCGAATTGGTGGCAAGATCGGAAGTATAAATTGTTTCTTGTAGCCGTTCACAGGACATCTCTTAGAAAAAGATGGTACCAAAGATTTTCTGAGGAAGAGAGGTCGACGTTTTTGGAGAAACGCACCCAGCATACCGGAATACAGTGATAGTGTTCGTAGATTTTTTGAGTATTCATATTGACCTGGTATTCTGAGTAAGCGAATACATTTGATGATCGAGTGTAGATATACGGGTGACAAATATTTTCGTTGCCATCAGGTACGTTTTCGCGATACAAGCGGAAATTCGTGGGACACGGGGAAGGAGATAGTTTACATGACGGACATACAGCTACTTTTGTACTTGGATGTGTAACCAGGGGAATATGAGGATATGCGTGTTCAAATGGGAAGACGGCGGGGACAGGAATTTGTTTGGCGAGTGATCCACTTGGTCTGATTAGGGTGTATCAAACGTGAACAGTATGAGCACGGAACGCAAGGAAATTGTGTTTAATCAATTTCATGGAGTCTGCGGAGGACTTTTAATATGATATCATAAGGCCGCCAGAATGTATGATCGATTTGCACAAGAGTAGGTTCGTTAATTGAAGGGAGGATTGTAATAGATTAATTTGAAGATGAGTAGGTTAGGGGAAGTGAACAATCGATTCATACGGTGTTATTGGATCGAAAGAATAGTGATCAATGATCCGAGACATTTTTACGAATTTTTTTGGTAATTATTATTAAATCGTTCCTCTTAAGAGTAGAGAGGAAGGAGCGTAATCTTGTCTGTTTTTATATGTTTTAAATTTCCGTATGGATTCTTTACTTTCTTTCTAATAAGGGAGCGGAATAACGAAGTGAGTTTCATACATGCTATTTACTATTTGAATAAAGTGAGTAATCTAGCGTCAAAGTAGCATCGCTATAATTACAAGCCTTTTCCTAACCGACTTGTAATAATTAGCCAATTACTTACGAACAATTAGTCATTTTCTCGCTTAACTTGTTAGGAAATAGTAGCCGATTACGTTATTTGTTAGAATAATGTATTGATTAGTTAGTCTCCAGAGTGAATGGAATATCTCTATGGTTGCGTAAGTATGGAGTAATTGATAATAGTAAAATAAAAGATTACTTACTAATACTAACGGTTATTGATTTATTGGTTAGTACGATAAAATATTAGGTTGCTTTATTACGACAAGTTATGACGTATGAGAAAATTTATGTTGGTGACAATTAAATGCCGTGGATCTGCATATTATAAAGAAACTTACTTTACTCACTGGTATGCGTTTGATCTCTCTCTCTCTCTCTCTCTCTCAACATCGCACTCTAGAGGAGTCATTACAGTTTTTTTGTAAGAAATCGGTTAATTAATGATGTATAAAGCAATTTTTATAATGCAAAATAGTATTGTCTTTATTAAAATGGGAAAAACCGCTGTGAAGATTGGAATAGGATGTTGTAGTTGATCATTATAAGTCACTAGTTTCCAATGTCCAACGTATTGTGAAATTGTTTCTACTTTTTAAATATAAAAGTATAATGGATTAAATTTATTACAGTAGCATATATAGAGAAATGATAAAGTTTGTGATGAGTGGCCTTCTGCTTATAAATATAACAACTGTCCTAAGGGTGGCGGGTACGTGTATCAAGCAATCATTATACATCTGTAAATGGCAAGTAAGAAGCAAAAGCTATTTATCAAAGTTTATGTATTGAACAATTAAAACAATACTCGATGTATTGTTGAAGATCATATCCTGTTTGTGCTACGTTTTCTATTACAATATTAGTATGTAGTATGTATGGTTGATGAGAAATGAGAGAATAATAATAACGAGTTGCACTTGTACGGATTGGTCTTTGCACGCTCTCAATTGCAAGATTTTTACAATGGACAAGTTTACACGTATTTGTTATTGTTTGTTTATTTCACATGTTTCAAAATTTAGAATAGTATTGGTCAATGAATGACTACGGCACTGTAATTTCATATTGTGTATTTCCTAATATGGGAATGACTACGCCTCCCCCCGAAATCTTTCTGCGCATCTACGGTGACATGGTTTTAGAATACTAATTATACTATCGCTAGCTACAAGTCCCTCTCACTCCCCATTTCAAGACTTTTTACGCTTCCGATCAATCGGCACCTCAACATGTCTCTCAAGTCGTCACGCCAGCGAGATGAAGCTGAAGAAGAAACTCAATTAAAGCGCCCCAAGATCGACGAAGAGGAAGAAGACGAGAAAAATGATAATGATAATGACAACGTTGACGACGACGAATCAAAACCATGGGCAAAGTTGATCTCATTAACAGATGGATTTGAGAACATTTTGATTTCAAAGAGACAACACAGCATCGGAAGAAGTCGAACCTGTGACACTGTGGGTAAAAACGGAACGGAGGGGGAGTGGGAAGAAAACATGACTGTAGCGCGCGATGATTAATGTAAAAACACGATCATATTATAGCAACTGAAGGATGAAGCAATAAGCTCTCATCACTGTATCATTTATAAGGTAAAAAAAAAAGTTGCACGACTCTTTTTATTCGATACAATATTTTTGTCCATCATCCATCTCATACCCGTAAACGCATTTTCCATCATTTAAGCACTATAAGAAGGAGAATGGTGAATGCCGATGCGATTTAATTCTCGAAGATAACAGTAAACGAGGTATCGAGTTTAATAACAAGAACAGCGAACGAATGAAGCAGAGACTTATCAAGAGTGGAGATGTCATTGGTTTAAAGCTAAAGGATCAAACAGTCAGATGTAAGTAAGGCAACGTATCTATATATATGTATATGAAACAAAGCGCAGAAAATGAGCGTGTGGTCGGTATAGCTGTACTTAAAATATGCATACCCGTTTGCTAGATCAATTCAAGGTGCTCATTGAAGATGACATATGTGTAAGTAGACGGGACTGTTCATGGTGGGAACAAGTGAGAGAGGCTGTGTGCGTGTGAGTTGTGCTTGTATGCGTTCGTTTGCGAGAGAGGTAACGTAAAAGAATGAAATTGGTAACGTAAGAATGAATCGCGAATGAATATCCCAATTTCCCCCAATTCAATCGTGAACTAACACTTTTCCCTTTTTTCCCCGGAAAACTCTATAATAGAGATTTGAGGATAGGTATAAAGTACTTGAATGGGTCGGCAAAGGCCAATTTGCACATGTGCATAAAGTCGAACTCATCGGCACGGGCAAGACATTTGCTGTGAAGACGTTGAACAAAACGACTATCATGAATAATGATAAATTACTCAAAGCACTCAAAAGTGAAACTGCAATTATGCAGAACGTTAAACACGTATGCTTACAATTTATTAGTTAACTCTGAGCATAATTTGTTTTCGACAATCTGACGTGTTTTTTTCTAGGATAATATTACCAAAATATTCGATACATTCGATACTGGAGACGAGTTCAAGATTGTAATGGAATGGTAAGAGAGATATATGTGAATGTTTGGCTCTGGAAAGTATAGTCCTTTGACCATGTTTGGATTGTCGTATGTAGGATACCGGAAGGAGAGTTATTTGATCTAATTGCCAGTAAGAATGGACTAACTGAACGACAGACAAGAACGATATTCCGGCAACTTTTTGATGCTATCCAGGTATCCGCTTATATCTGATGACAACTCTATTACTACAAATAGAATCGTAGCTAAAAACATCACTCACTTTGCAAAACAAACCAAACCACTCTACAGTTCCTGCATGGGATGCACGTAGTTCACCGTGATCTTAAACCCGAGAATATTCTTATGGTTAGCAGAGAAAACCTTATTGTAAAAATAGCAGATTTTGGGTTAGCTACTTGGATGCATGATCGTTCAGTGCGAATGTCCACTCTATGTGGCACGCCGACATATGGTAAATAACATAGTTGTTCGAACACTGATATACCAATAGAAAAACCCGCGAGTGACCTTTGGCATGGATGCAGGACTGGGAAATATTATGAGGGTTTGGGGCGGGGGCTGATCGATGAGACACCTTTTCACTTACCTTTTGCTATCGTCTCTTTTTCTATTCAGTTGCGCCGGAAATATTGACACCCAAACCAGTGCGTTCCTATAATGCTGCCGTTGACATGTGGAGTCTGGGAGTAATCTTGTACATAACTCTATGTGGATTCCCACCGTTTTACAAAGCCGATGGCAGGATGCCGCTTGCGGAGCAAATAAGGACAGCTGATTATTCTTTTCCTGTGGATCATTGGGGAAAGAAAAGTCTTAATTGTATGTTTGTCTGGTGAAGAGGAAGGAAATGGTGGCATTTCAAGTAGTAACGGAATGAGATCATGATTAATTAATTTCTGAAAATTTTTAAACAGCTCGAAATCTCGTGAAAGAGTTGCTCAAAATTAACCCGCGTGAGCGGCTCACAGCAACCTTAGCGTTGGTGACTATCAAGTTACGTGATTTCTGGATGCTATCCATCGACGAGTTGTATTAATGTCCAGTATCTTTTCCTAGGAACACCCGTTTATGACAACTCCAGGACCAAGCGATGATCTTCTGCCCACGTTGGCTTTGATGCCACACAACAATGCTGCAGACTCGTTCAATCAATCTCCTATGCCTTCAGTAGCTCAGTCAACTTTATATTTGTCGACCCATGAACAACTGCCTCAAGTAGAAAGCACTTTGGAAGAACCCGCTCCTGCGCAGACGGCCGGCGCGCCATCGCCACCTCCAATCAGCCGCATTTTGACAATCGAACGAGCAACAAATAATGCGGATGCGCCTGAAGTGCGTCTTTCCGAGCTGCCAATTGACCCCCAAGATTACTCACAGCTTGCGTTTCTAACCGGTGTGTTGGGTAGCGAAGATGCCACTATTTATAAAACAGCCCATGAGGAGTTACCCGAGGGAGACATGTTTCCTTGAGAAGGGTTTCTAATGGAAGCGGGAATTTTTGGGTTGGGGTCATGTATGATAATTTCTCTTGTACAGGTTATACCTGTTTAATGCACATCTTTGATGCTTACAATATCAGTATCTATTATCGAATGTGAATAAAGATGTTGATTAGATTATCACTGCGGGTGGTTTTCTCTTCTTTTTTAATCCCAATTAAAGCGTTACAATGAATATGATGTGTATGTCAATAGGAAATAGAAGGCGTTTCGCAAGAATTTACATCTGTGTAGCAGCACCAATAATAGTACTGGATAAGCATAAACGCATTGACCCAATTTTGGGGATATAACAGGGTTAGTCCTTTTGTTATTTGTTTGTGCTGATATGCATTATGCAGAATAACACAAATTACTGTATTGCTTAAACCCTTTCAATATTTCCCAGTAGAAGATCTCATCTTTTTTGAATATGTGTCATTGTAACCAACGATGAAACTCCAGTTTGATAGTATTCTCAATTCCATGACGCGTTGCATTGAAGTTACCTTATTTGTTCATGTTGTCGAAAGGTATTTAAGGGTGGAGTCTCCTTCTACATTACGTTTTAAAAACTTTAAATTGAAATTGTTTGACAAAACCTTCCTAATCTTTTTAAGCTTACTACAATTATCTTTGCGATGTCGGGACATGCACCAAACGGTATCAAATATGAAAACGATTTAACAGGCCGACTTGAAAAATATCCTCTAAAGCGGATAAAGAAGGGACGCTGGGACGATGAGGTAAATATGCTTAAGTTTTATTCACTATTGGATAATTTTGTCCTAATAGTTTATCATAAATATTTCTGAACGATCATAGGAGGATAAAAAGCTCAAGGCTATAGTAAAAATCCATGGTCCTAAGAGATGGGAAAAGATCTCCATTTATCATCCTACTCGCAATGGCAAGCAAATGCGCACACGATGGCAATTCCACTTGGACCAGAAAGGTAAAGATTTGACATTTAGAAATTGGTCACGCTATTACTTTCAACGAAATTCACCGAGGCGTCTTTTCTTATCAAATAGTCAATAAAACACGATTCGCAGAAAAAGAAATCGCCACTGTTTATTATATGCGAAATGAGGAAAAGAAAGGATGGGCAGACATTTCACGAAAACTCGACAACGGTCGGACCGCTAGCGCGTGTCAGAACGCTTATAAAAATATCGTGGAGAAAAAACTTAGGAAATGTCCAACATCTGCTAGCGAATATAAGTTGTTATATGATGCAACGCTCGTTACAGACTTGAAAGACTTGAAAGATTGTTCACCGTGAGTATTGCAGACGTCATTTGTGTTACAATGTTCAGTAAACGGTTTGCTTACTAATCTCTGTCAAATATTCAATAGCAAAGAAAAAATGGCAATAGAATTTCTTATCACGGCAAAGATCTATGTCGAACCCCAAAATAAAATGGATGTCAAATATGTAGTAAATAGTTTTGGTAACTAACTGGTTACTCAGTTTGGTAGTAGCCAAGAAAAGAAAAAAAAGGGGGGGGGGGGAGGTTGGGGAAAAAAAAAGAAAAAAGAAGAAAAAATTCCGTAATGCCGCCTATATATAGTAAAATATTCAAACGGCATTCTAAAAATTTATTAAATATTTACATAGTTTAATCGAAACATTTTTGAGCCTAAAATAAAAAAGGCGTTGACATATTTTATTATCCAAACCTGCTTCCGTCTCTCTGTTCCTTCAAGGACTTGAAACAATGAATTATGTTACCAATAAATGTTTATTACTTCGAGTAGTATAAATTTTCATTTTGTTATTGAATAATAAACGAACCAACCAAGGTTATAATTTAACCATCCTTAAGAACAGCTTTTACCCATCAGAATTGCCGTTCAAAATATGGGCATTCGATAAATTCTGATAGAATGTCGAAAATGACAATTTTTCCCCTAAAAAATAAAAATTGTCATGTTTTAAGCACTTTAGAAATACATTTTATCAAATATTTTTGCATTTCAAAACCAATGTTATAAATATCCCTAATAGTAAGGCCTCCGGAAGGTCGGCAGCCTATTTAACCGGAACAACAATAAATTATCTATAGCTTTAACATTCAAACAATTGTGTAATACACGTACATCTAACTACCAAGCCCCAAGCTTTAGCAAGGTCAACATTATATGCAAACCCCATTATTACTCCATCATCAGTATTATAATTTAGAGAGTCAAATTAATTCTAAATTGTTAAACACGTTTACGGAGTTATGGTCCTCTCTTATCATAGTTGTAACGAGTATATTGTTTACAATAATCGAATGCACACGGTTAAAATAATCTAACATAATAACCGGTATGTTTAAGCAGAGAAAAAGCGCTAGTTTACGGAGAACGAGAAAAAAAAAATAATCTGGTGAAAAGTTGAGCATTTATATTTGATGTAGCTTAGAGCTGAGCATGTGAACACTTGTTTTCGTCGTCGGAATCTCGGTTCTCCCTGCGAAATTTATATTGAATGCATGAAACAATTCAACGAGAATCTTTCGGAGCGATAGTCATTATTATTGATATCGTATTATCTATCAATCTGCAGACGATAATCTTGTTGCTTTCATTTTTTATTGCCTTTTAAGACGACACAATGAGAAATACGGTGTACCAATTGCGTAAATTAGTAATACCAATACTAAATATAACCACTTTTCGTGTAACAAAACATCGGAGTTTGATGTTCTATAAATATAATAGTAATTTCCATTTATAAAATGCTTAAAAAACAGTTTGGCGTAAGTATCTCCTTTTGTCTTTACACATTAGTAAAGCACTGTCTTTCAAATATTGCCAATCTTGTTTGCAATCTGCAATCTGTGTCCATCATTATTTGTTTGAATTCCAGTATGCGCATTCTTAATTCTATACCGTCGTCTTATTTTTATCCTTGGTACATTGAAATCTGCCCCCTGTATAGCCGGTTTTGGCCATAAACGAACAATTTTCGGAATCTTTTAATTATTACACCGGCCATTTTTTTTATGCTTGACTGCCTTCTCTAATTTAATTTTAAATTACTCTTTAACATTGATGACCATGCCAAAACACAGATCTAGCCGTCGCAGAAATGTTAAAAAGAACTGTTGTTGGGATCAAAGGCCTGGTAGGTAGACTTAAATTTGTTCACATGAAAAATGATTAATTATGATTATTTTGCGCAGAACATTATCCAACATCAATTTACAATGGCGGTAACCAGCTTGAAGAACGGCTGAAACAGAGGCAGAGGCACTGGACTCATGAGGTAAATGTGACGTAACAGTATCCTTTGAAGTCGTAGTCAATGTGACAGATTGAAACGACACCAAACTGAAATAAAATTGAAATGTTCTTGGATTTTTTCTCTGAAACTCTCGTATACTTTTTCTTATTACCCAAAAGGTATCCAAATTCTAACTTGTTTTAATCCGATGTCGTTTTAATTTGTCACAATGTCGGTTTAATTCGCCACATTCAATATTTCGATAATTTGTCTTATTTATTTTATTATCCTTACATGTCTAATGGAATGATAGGAAGATAAAACACTTTTGAGTATCGTAAAAACGCATGGCCCGCAAAACTGGGAAAAGATTTCTACTTTTCACCCTACGCGGAATGGCAAGCAAATGAGGGAACGATGGCTAGCTCACTTGAAAGGCGGTAAAGTTTTTTTCAAATACAAATTAATTACGTCATCATCGTCAATAAAATTCACTAACAAACAACCCTCTTATCGACGTAGTCAATAAAACGCAATTCTCAGATAAAGAAGTTGCCACTGTTTATTATATGCATGACATAGAAAAGAAAGGATGGGTTGAAATTGCAAACAAACTTGGCAATAATCGTACGTCAAACTCATGTAAAAACGTCTATCACAACATCGTGTACAAGAAACTTTGCAGTTATCCAAAAGCTGCTAACGAGTATAAAGCTTTATATTTTGCAACGCTCATGGAAGACTTGAATGAGTGTTCGCCGTAAGTAACCACAGATGTTATTTGTCTTGTCGAATTTCTAGTAGTTCTATAACAAATTTTTCTCAAATTTGTTAGCAAAGAAAAGATGGCAATAGAGTTTCTTATAACGGCGAAGAACCCGGTCGAGAATAAAATGGATATCAAAACGTTGTTAGGATAATACGCATAAACGTTATTACTATTTCTAATGCACTCTATAAATATACTGTATTATGTAATTGCAATTCGTTCCTAGCGTCAAATAAACCTCGACATATTTTACTCCCGTCTAAACCTGCTTCCTTCTCTCGGTTGTTGTTTCTCTGACTTGATAAACCAATTGCTCTTCTCTCATTCATCGCGCGTCATTTTGCAATAGTCTAACTACACAAAGTCGAACGATTGAAGAATAACCCCTGACGTATCGCTTCATTACTACTATCTGTTATGTCTCGAGAAGAAAGTTTGGTTAACTTTTGGTGTTTATTACAGATGCTCAACTTACAGCTTGATTTTTTCTGTATCGAAATTAATTCTTACAGACTCATTAAAATACGTTTTATATTGTGAGAGCTAGCTTCTGAAGTGCGGCGTGTGGTTGTGGCCAATTATCTTTTTTTATACAGATTACTTATTCGTTATCCTTGATAACTGTACGTACTACAAAAAATAGTTTGACCGATCTCTCTATATTATTAATCTACCATTAACAAAAGATGACAAGGAATATCAAAACTTGTTTGCGCAAGCAGATTAGAGAGGCAAGTATTGGTGATGCCGTTTTATGAATTAACAGTTTACGATACCCAGCAGCTTAAAAGACATTCCCTAAAGCCAAAAGTGAAGCTTGAAACACAGGACTTCCGAGATAATATGACATGCAAAAAAGTAAAAATTGTTTACGTCATTTTATCAAATGTCAATTACAGAAGAGGTTGCATAGAAAACATGAGCAGAAACAAACGCGCGCCAAATTTGTGTAATATATTAAGTTAAACATGCGGCTAGAAATATAGACATTCAGTAAAGCTGACAGGATATCGAAAGTTTACTCCTGAAAGAGTGCGTGAGTCATCATGATTAATGCGCCTAAAAATACATGGTTTTTTTCTTGTCTAAGATCAATGTTGTACAAATATAGTGGACTGTCGTAATAGTACTGCTGTTGAAAGGAAGGCCAAACAACTTATCATAATTGATTTAACCGGTGTAAACAAAGATTATCCATATCAGTTTAGATATGCTATACGGTGAAATCTCTTTGCAAAATAATATCATATCATTGATTAAAGATTTCGGTTTCTGAAAATTTAAACCGTTATAACGAAAAACGGTATAATAATAAATAGTAGCTGGTATAAACAAGGTTTACTGTATTACGATTATCTAACAAATTTTATACTTGTACTCTTATCAATACTAAAACCAACATTCATTGTCATTATTGGTGAAGTACAGGTTCTAGACCGATTCTAATTTAGTATGCTTCACAGAGTTACGTACGACCATCTTCTATAGTTGTAGCAAATATATTACAACAATCACGGAAATATATCACCGTGTACAGTTAACAATCTATTAATATTAATATAATTATCAGTGTAAAAAAAAGAAGGTCGATTTAGTTGAGACCACTTCGTATATAAACCATTATGGGTAGAATGTTAACCCTTTATCTTTTAGAACGTTGAGAACTAATGCATATAAATAGCTCGTTGTTTACTCAAACTGTCCTGTCAGTGTAAAATCTATCATAGTAAAGATTATCACCCCTGGGATAAATTTATCTTTCCTTATTATTTTCTTTTAAAATGTCACAATAATGATGGCGTTATAATCGCGTAATAGTGTAACAAACACCGGAGTTTGCATATTCTATAAATACACAATGATACTACCGAGTATAGTTTAAACTGATTTCAATTCTGGGCGTAGCATTTCTCTCACAATGCATTTTCTTACATTGCCTTTCAAAATATTGCCAGTCTTGTTCGCACCTGTGCGCCTATTTGATTCCAGTATCATGCAACCTTAATTAACTGTCATGCTTGGTACCCAGAGGATACGTCATCCAAGGTCCGTGTTCTTAACGGAAAACCTCAATAAACTATTCTCTTTAACTTGAACCTTGCGTGATTACCGTTTGTCATTGACTACATGACCGAAGCTTCCGGAAAAAACTTAGCTCAAAGGTTGGGCCATTCTAAACTTAATCCACCTGAACAGATTAAAAAGCCTGGCTTTTGTAGAATGGTGAATACAACATTCATACAGTCTTTAGTATCTCCAAGAATTTGTTCTATTTATTTTACTATTTACTGTATTTAGGAAGATGTAGAGAATGCTCATAGTAACGACGAAAACAGTCATCCAACAACGGTCTGCGATAGCGGTTATCCGACAGCGGTCTGCGATAGCGGTTATTCGACAGCGGTTTGGGATGGCAGTTATTCAACAACGGTTTGCGATAGCGTTTACCAGCATAAAAATCATAGGAAGCAGGGACACTGGACCAAAGAGGTAAATGTGATATACAGTATACTTTAGTCATATTCAATAATTTGTCTTATTATTTTGCTATCGTTATGTTCTTAATGGATAACAGGAAGATGATATACTTTTGGAGATAGTGGAAATATTCGGCCCAGGTAACTGGGAAAAAAAATCTATTTACCACCCCACTCGGAACGGCAAACAGATGAGAGAACGATGGATATCTCACTTAAATGGAGGTAAGGTTTGTTTGTTTTTAAATACAAGTTGTTATTCATCATCCCTCAATAAATTCACTAACGCATTCTTTGTCAAATAGTCAACAAAGGCCCATTCTCTGATAAAGAGATTGATTTGGTTTATCGTCTACATGTCGTAGAAGGCAAAGGATGGGCTGAAATTGCAAGAGCGCTTGGCAATAACCGTACGGCAAACTCTTGTAAAAACGTTTATTACAATGTTGCCGTCAAGAAATTTAATAGGCCGAAAATGAAAGGAAACAACAATCCGAGCCCCACCTCGGGTAGATAAACTCTTCGGCAATCATTCATAGCTATTAGTAAATATATCATGGAGCAGCAAAGCGCGCCGACAGCGTAAGTAATTGCGACATGTACGTATCGGATGTCTTACATTAAGATTAACAAAATACTCTTGAAATTTAGAAAAAATAACTACAGAGCTTTTTTGGAAACGATTAACGAACAATTTGGGATCAATTCTGAGTGATACATGTCAAAAAAAACCCCTCGCAGTAAAGACTGTGTACAGAAATTTATATACAAACAAAAACAATCAATCCTATTATTATTATATATACTTGTTTATACTTACCATATTAATATATTGTATAAAAAATATCACATCTTGCATTTAGTTTATTTTTTATTCAAAAAATCAACATTAACCACAAAAAACTTTTTCAGATATTATTCATCATGATATCAACAAAATGATCTCAAGTCAATAAACTGTGGCATGTCTATTTGTCTGCTTTTGTCCATTTATTATTACGCATTGACGCCTACAGTACTATTTTTTGTTTTATTATGATTACATCAATAATTCTCCATCTTATCCTTCCTCGCGACATTCATAATGCAGTTATATGTAAGCGAGTCTCATCATATCAACTTTATACCACCCCACTAAATCTAACGTTGGATAGCTTTACAAACGGTTAACTGATCGAAATGTGTACAAACATAATACAAAGTAGTTTTGAAAAAAAAACCCGACTTCAAATAACGCTTTTATTTCTATGGTTTGCAATTTATTGTTGAATCGAGTCTTGTTTTGTTTGTTAAATTGCAATAAATACTTAGCTTCGACGTGCGTGCTCAATCCACATACTATATGCGTCGAGAGCCCAATCAGTAGTACGAACAGTAACATGCTTAACGGTACGATTCTCTTGCATTCGAAATTGCCGCTCAAAAATTCCACACAACCTCGTTCCCTTGATTTTTGACAACAAGACGTTCTTGCTTTTTCCTATATCGAATTTAACTCGCACAAGGTGGGGCTGCTGTACTTGTTTCTTCTATCTTTATACATTCATAAAAGGGTAAGCGATACTCTAGATTAGCCATTGTAGTCTATGCTCATTCAAATCTAAGCACACAACACTGCCAATAGCAGAAAGAAAGAAACTCTGAGTCGATTTGTCTTGTTCGTAGATGCAAACTCGTGTAATTATGACAAACCGCTTCGGGTATACTCTTTTCCTATACGGGTTACCTTATTTGTTATCCTTGAGTTACTGTACGCTACAAAAATGAATACATTAGAAAGCTTTTAAAAGCAAGATTAGCGTTTGACCAATCTCTCGTATCTTTAATCTTATCTTTAGGATTGACAGCAATGTCGAAATATATTCCTAAAGAGAAATGCGCTCGGAAAAAGCCACCAATGGTTCCTAAAGACTTGTGTAAACTGGTAAATACATACGTTCGTATATTCTTTGGTCTTCAAAGAATTTGTTTTATTTAATGAGTTGCTATTATAGGAGGCTGTAGTAGTAGATGACGTTTGCGCATACAATTCGGCAACGGTTTCAGACAAGCTTGAGAAATATC
Organism: Paraglomus occultum; assembly: GCA_910592205.1. NCBI lineage: Eukaryota > Fungi > Glomeromycota > Glomeromycetes > Paraglomerales > Paraglomeraceae > Paraglomus > Paraglomus occultum. Next base: position 14,897 of record CAJVPJ010000175.1, read on the forward strand.
AAAAATTAAAAATCGGACACTGGACTCCTGAGGTAAATGTGATATGCGATATACTTTGGAGCTTTATTCAACGTTTCAATGTCGTATTCATTTTACTATCGTTATACAGGAAGATAAAATACTTTTGGAAATAGTGAAAACGTACGGCCCACATAACTGGTACAAGATCTCTATTTACCATCCTACTCGGACCAGCAAGCAAATGAGAGAACGATGGCTGTCTCACTTAAGAGGGGGTAAAGATTTTAACATACAAGCTGTTTACTATTACGCCATCATCGTCAATTAATTCACTAACGTACCTTCTTATCAACGTAGTCAATAAAACACAATTCGCAGATAAAGAAGTTGCTGCTGTTTATGATATGCATGACATAGAAAAGAAAGGATGGGCTGACATTGCAAAACTAGTTACTGCTGTTTATTATACGCATGACATAGAAAAAAAAGAACAGGTCGACATTGCAAAACTACTTGGCATCAACCGTACGCCAAACTCGTGTAAAAACAGTTATCACAATATGAGGCACAAGAAACTTTACAGTTGTCCAAAAGCTGCTAACGAATATAAAGCTTTTCAACACTCGCGACAGACTGTTCACCGTAAGTTTTACAGACGTTATTTGTATCAAAATTTTTAGCAACATTTACTAACAAATCTTGCTTAAATATTCACAGAGCCAAGAAAAAATGGCAATTGAATTTCTTATAACAGTGATTAATGTCAAAATGTTGTTAGATTAAAATATAAATATTAAAGGAGAAAGCAAAAGAAGAAAAGTTTATTTTTTTCTGCAGTGCCTTTTATGGTAAATATTCAAACGTGCATTCTAAAAAATTTATGTTATTCAATATTTTATTGTTCAGTATTAATCCCTCTTGGGATTAAAAGCCCTTTGTTTGTTACTTCAATGACTTTTAACCAATAAAATGTACCACCAATAAATGTTTATGACATTGGGTATGTGAAGTTTCTATTGTTATTGAGTAATGGACAAACAACCAGGGTTGTGACTTAATCATCTTAAGAGTTGCCATTTAAAATATAGACATTCAATAAATCCTAACAATGACAGAAATTTTTTCTGAAAGAGTGAGAATTGTCAAGTTTAACACACTTAAAAAATACATTTTTTAATCAAAGTTTTTGCATGTCAAAATTAATGTTATAACTAGTGTTAACACAGCATGTGCTATTATTACTATAATGCCACAGGCTGTGTCATTAACTATTGCCTATGATGTTTAATAACTTCCTTGGCACATTTATTATTATAATAGCCTCCAATATAATGCTATTATTACAAGTTCTTATCAACTGTATTACATATTTTCCCTGCCAATTCCACTTTGTAGCAATATCAAGTTAATTCTGTGCACCAACAACTCCTTGTTCAGCAGCTTTTTTGATGTAGTTCAACTGCCATTTCATAATTTTTCTCTACTCCAATTTCATTTCTGATAGTAAATACTAAGGTTATATTGTGCAGTAGCATTTCCTTGTTCAACTGCTTTTTCATATAGTTCAACTGCCTTTTTAGCATCTTTCTCTACTCCCATTCCATGTAAATAACAATAGCCAAGGTTATTTTGTGCAGAAGCATGCCCTTGTTCAACTGCTTTTTCATATAGTTCAACTGCCTTCTTAGCATCTTCCTCTACTCCAATTCCATATTGATAACAATAGCCAAGGTTATATTGTGCAGTAGCAGCATTTTCTTGTTTAACTGCTTTTTCATATAGTTCAACTGCCTTTTTAGCATCTTCCTCTACTCCAACTCCATATTGATAACAATGGCCAAGGCTATTTTGTGCAGCAGCATTTCCTTGTTCAACTGCTTTTTTATATAGTTCAACTGCCTTCTTATCATCTTTCTCTACTCCTATTCCTCGTTGATAACAATAGCCAAGGCTATTTTGTGCAGAAGCATGCCCTTGTTCAACTGCTTTTTCATATAGTTCAACTGCCTTTTTGGTGTCTTTCTCTACTCCAATTCCATATTGATAGCAATGGGCAAGGTTATTCTGTGCAGCAGCATTTCCTTGTTCAGCAGCTTTTTGATACAATTCAACTGCACTTTGTAAATCTCTTTCTACCCCAGTTCCATACTGATAACACATACCAAGACTAAATTGTGCTTGGGTATGTCTCTGTTCAGCAGCCTGTTGGTATAATTCAAAAGCTTTTTCAGCATCTTTCTCTACTCCGATTCCATGTTGATGGCAATAACCAAGATTATATTGTGCAGAAGCATTTCCTTGTTCAACTGCTTGTTTGTATAATCTGACAGCCTTTTTAATGTTTCTTTTTACCCCAATTTCAACTTCATAGAAATTATGCTGTCCTTGTTTGCTGTTAATGGCAACCAAATCAATATTACATTTTTGGCCTGTCCTTGGCAATAGAATTGTAGTCTTTGGAATATAATCTTTTTTCATTTGATAACTCAGTATATCACGACGCAATTTTCTTGGCAATAAATCATCAAATGGAAGAGTCCTTTCAGGGGACATGTTAAAAAATCTAATGTGTGGTATACAATCTGCTATAATATCTTTCACTGTGTTGATGTCATGGGATGACCAACTATCTAGATCATCTACATCTTCAAATTCTAATCCAGGTACTTGCTTAGTGGCCCATTGCACAACTGACACCCAAATATCATCTTCTTCCATGCTGAGGTCATCATTCTTGAGAAGATTGATCAATGTCTCCTTTGGTAAAGCTGCAAAAACATTTGATTTAAATACACTATCTGGGTGTGAGACCATAATTCGATCACAATAACCCAGAAGTTCATTCAAATAATTCAAAGAAGCCATAGAGAGAGCATGCTTATGAACTGTAACAATATTCTGTTGAATCCATTCCTTTTGTTCCTTGATCAAATAGACTTCAATTGCAGTAAGAAGATCATGTAGTTCAAACTTGCTAGCTCCATCCAGAAGATTAATCCAACCTGCATTTTTGCATGACTCATAGAAAATTTGCCCAGTATAGATAAACCTACAGAATCGATTTTTGTATTAAGTTGCAGTTAGTTTTAATGTTGCTACAATAAGCATGATTTGACAACATTAATATGTTATCCGTATGTCTTAATCTGATTTACCTAAGCAAAATTTCGAAAACATCAGGTGACACATCTTCGAATGTCATAGCGACCTTTTGAATCTCTTTAGACGTCTCCGTATTCCCGGTTAAGATGTTCTTAAAGAACGGATTTCGTGTACACAATACCAGCGTATGAACGAAAAATATTTTGTTATTTGGTTCCTTTCCAACATAAATTGAAACATCCGCATAATCCCCGCTTTCGTAAAGCCTCTGATAGTCTGACAAAAGGCCTGAGGATAAATCAACTATGATACTCATTTTGCGTGTGTGTGTGTGTGCAAAGTGTAAATCGCATAGTCATTGATCTCGGATATCGATTTTTGTAGATCGTCTGTGTGACATCATTATTCATCGGTTGCCCAATTACAATCGGTTCTGCAACGGCAAAGCATTGTTTTCAACTAAACCAAAACCTGCACTATAAATTTGCTATACGTATGTTAAACAAAATGATTTTCTAGTTAGATAACAAATATTTAATAGACGTAAGCGAAGTGGGTGAGATTTTGGGAGAATGTAATGGGCGATATTGACAACTACAACGCACCATGCATGGGATGCCATATCATAAATTTTATCACGTCTCGAAAAGAAGATAAACATTTTAGCACCGGTACACTCTTACCTCTTGGAGATTTGCCCGAAAGTAACTTTGGGGCTTCGGTCTTCATCTCAGTAATCAGGAATATTTTTATAAGTGTATAAGAAACAGTTGCAGGAATGAAACTATATGCTGACACAATGAAGTTCGTTTAAAATGTCAACACCATTCATTTTTTTAATTTAGAGACTCAAACTTTTTTAAATTTGCGATTTATTTTACATCTATGCGGACGTATTCGAGATTTACCCAGGCTTTCAGTCAAATGCGATGCGCTTCCTAGTGAAATGTTGAGTTAACAAGATTCCGAATAGGTTACTTATAGTTACTGTTGTTTTTTTATAGGGGGTAAATTATTTGAATGGGTAAGAAATCTAAAAGACATTGTTTACCAATTGTTTCCGATACAATTATCTATATCTTGTGTTGTGGGCCGTAAGCTGTATGGGAGGCATTCATTTCACCGACAAACAATCATTTCGCCGACAAAAACTACCAAAAAAGGTTAATTTCAAAATAATGCTGGCGAAAATTTGTCGGTGAAATGATTGTCAGTGAAATGAGCCAGACCCCAAATACGTGAGTCCTGCAGACGATAATGAGGTCGTCAAATTCTGATATTAACATACATTATTTTATACTTCAGTTCTAATTTGATTGAGAGTCTATACCGTTCACACGATCTTCTGTGAACAGAAAAGTCGCCACATTTTAGTCACAAGCACGAAAGATGCAGAATAGCGGTCATGAAGGAAAGACTATATCAGACTGTGAATGGTCCAGTTTCAGAATCAAATTCTTACGTTTCTGTAACTAATCTTTAATTTGTACCTATTTTTGCCTGGTATTTGAAATTATTTTTTGCATGATTGAAGATCGCTGTTTTCGCGACGAATATAACTAATTGATGACGGATGATTTCTTTGAGAGTCGTCTGCCGTGCATCTTATTTGATCACTATGTCCAGGCTTCTGTAACATATAGGATAAAAGCCCGTTGTCATGATAAGTGAGAGTATGAATGTGGCCGTAGATAGATCTAAACGACGACCTCTGCAAAAGTTCTGCTTCATTGAAGCGTCTAATGGATGGGATTTTGGTGCTAGGTTTTCAATTATAAAATGGAATAAGCGCACAAACACACCGTTACATTTACCTTCGATGGTCTTGCTTGGTGACTGTGAACGTACAGTATGCTATATTTGAAATTACAAAATTGTCGCAGCGGACCGAGTACTATTACAGTATTACTTTTGTATTGAATACATTTTTAGGGGTGTAACTGTATGTTAGTGAGGCGAGTTGTATCCATTTTTGTGTCAAAATTCTGACTTTTTCAAAGAATTGGCTTTAACCAATAAACAAGAACTGACCGCTTTGCCTCTTATCTGACTTGGGGACTTGCATTTTCTCTCATTTGTATATCTGAGCTTTAGTAGCAATCCGCATCGGTGTTCACGACTTGTCAAAAGATATACTCTTATATGTATTGGTTTAATTTTAAATATTAATCTCTGCTCTGTTCAGGCAAGCTCTACAGACGCGGTAAATTTTGCTGCGATTGCGTGTGTTATTGGATACCCTTTAGGTTAAAGTGTTAAACGAAAGGGGTCTGTATAAAATCGTAGTGTGGCATCGTAGATTAAGTTTTTTTGCCCGAATAACGACTTAATATTAAACAGGACGGCCAATCATATTACGAAGATCAGAAACCATTCAATATAGCGATAATTTGGCTTGAACAAGCAGTTTGTTGAGGAAAAATTTTGTCGCAAAACATATATGGCGTTTGCGATTTTGTGGACTGATATTTCTTCACTCGCGCTTTTTTGAAAGTTATCACCCTTCGTTTGGCGTCAATAGTTAATATTACAGGATTAGCCTTCAATAAACAGCCGTCATTGTCTTGCTTTTCTGTGAAAAGGTTTGTGTTTCAGCAAATGACGCGAACGTGCACTGTTTATATGATCATGTCACGGTCACCCCCCTCCCTCTTTTTTTTTGCCATTGGTTCGTTGTCTTAGAAAATTAATATTGCCCACTTTGATTGTGCAAAGTGATAACAAATTACGGATTTTAGTAACTTTTCCTTTCAAGTGCTGTTATTTTGCACTTTAAAACTAAATAGACGTATTACTTTTCGTCATAAGCACTTATTGTATAAAGATATTTACACCTGCTACGTTACTCTTGAAAGAAACTCATAAGATTTGGCATTGTTTATATAACATTATTAATATTTCATTGGAACATTCGTTACTCCTGCGGAGTTATTGCATGCAGAATGTTGTTTTGGCACTTTATTTATCTATCTGCTTAATGGGTTATAATGACGATTGATGATTGGTCAATCATTTGCAATGTAGTGTTAGATATTGTAAACATTTTAAATGCTCCTATGTTTGAGATACGCTTCGCAGAGTTTGTGTTAGTTTGGTATCTGTTGTCTGGGAAATTTTAAGGTTGAAAAAATGGTTCATTGTTGGAATGTTTGTAATGGAGGTAGCATTTTGTTTAATGTGTTTGTTCTAGTTCGCATGGTAGAAGTAATGATTATACAAAGATAACGGTAGCTTTGTTTTAATTGTAAGTTGTATCCAAAGTCTGTTCGAATGTATTAATTGTTAAGTTAATGAATGTATCGTTGGAATTATATTATGCGCGATCTGTTTATCGATTCCATTTACTATCTTCTCATGTTAAGTAATGAAGCAAGTCTAGGCAACAAATGCTTCCAATGTATGAATGAAATGTAATGTGTGAGTGTACGGTTAAAGGATTGAATAGCTTGTGGAGGAGTTGCTTACGTGTGGGTGGTAATTGTTCTTGGAAAGGATCGGTAAAATATTTGTATGCAAAAGAGAATAAATTCAGACATTTTCAATGACCGACATGTTGGCAAAATGTTATAAATTTAAATGGTTTATATTCAAGTCATTTTGCGATAAAGAATATTCCGCATTGATGATAGTTATTGGTTAATTATGTTGATTAATACCACGTATACAGATTACGATAACGAACCCATTGAATGGTAGCTGTCGGTAACAACGAATTCCGATAGATAGCAATCTACAACAAGGCATCACAGCCCATAAACAAAGGATCACAACACTAATAATAGAAAACTACAATAACTCAACTCACAATAGAGGATCGGAACGGAACAAACAGCAATGCACAAAATAGGAATTATGGAGTTCGTCGTTTATTAGCCATACTATAAACAATTTTGTAACGTTTTTTCGCAAAGACCACAAATATTTGTAATTAAGTCTTAGACTGAATCAATTAATACCAAATATGCTTATAAGAATATTGCTTACCATACCATATGATAACAGCTCACTATGGAATTGGTAGCTGTCAGTAACAACGAATTAGACGGATAATAATAATACAACAAAGAATCACAGCAGAATCACGACACTGCTCATAACAAAGGAGCACAACAACTCAACCCACAACAGAGGATCGGAACAAAACAAAGGACTGCAACAGTAATCCGGAACAAAAACAAGAATGCCATGGTGGTGGCAAGTTTTAATTATACCGGTCCATGGTTTGTGTTAAATATAATGTGTTTGAAAGTATGAATAAAGTTGGATGATGTCTCAAGTTGGTAGAAGGATTTCTTTGGATTTGAACGATCGTAGTGTTTCTTCCCTATCAAATGGATTGTCAATAGTTTTAAGGATCACACACCTTTTGTATGATTTAGTGTTATTATTATGACATATGCTGTCGTGTGAATAAAATAAAAATTAAACATCTGCTAGTTGTAGATTGGTAATAATAGCGGATGAGTTAATTGATATGTTGCACATGATATGCTCACGCATGTACATTGTCCAACCAATAATAACGTATAATATTCAACATTTATTAAGCAGGCAATGACAGATATACAATTACATTTAATGTAGCTTCACAATACTTACATTAATAGCTATTGTGCATACTATCATTGAGATTGGAAAAAGAGGTTAGTATACGAATTCGATGATACTGGTTTTTGCGTTTATTTAAAAATAGGTAGATTGTTTAATTTATTTACGGTGGCTGAGAATGGATTGTTGAATAGAACACATCATATTTCGTTGGGAAATTTTTTTCAAGACTCTAGGTAAATTTATTTTTAAATTAAGTTTAGTGTTAGTCGCAAACAGAACAATCTAGTTTATTTATGTAAAAATTATTTTTACGTAATAATTATTTTTAGGACAAACACATAAAAATAAAGCAATTAGTCGTCAGTTGCTGTAGAGTGAAGAGACATGAAGTAAACGACGAAGTTAGAGATTAGCGTACCAGTGAAATCGTTTTCTTGATAGAGAAAAAAAATTTACGATCAATTTTTTGCAACGACTAATTGCTTAGTTTATTATTATTATATAGTTTTGAGCAAATAAACGTTTTGGATTATTGCATATTGTAGGCAATAATTTATTCATTATGAAAGCGCAGGCATTCCGACAAGCATTTTTTGCGGCCACCATAGCTACTGCTACTAGCTACTATACTTAAAAATTGGAAGACAGTTTTTGTGTCGATTACTGCAACAAAAGATAATAAACAGGAAAGATTTACATGAGAAAAAAAAACTTTATATTACGTAAATTAATAGTATTGGCTGAAGCTGAGTCAACAAATAAAAAAATGTCGGTTTAATTTTTACAATATTTTAAATTAGCTGTAATAGTATGCTGCTAAAAGACCGGTAGCCTACTAAACCAGAACAAATATATTTATATCCAAATGGTTGTTATACTATTACTACGATTGACTAACAAGCTTCATACCTACAACCCGTTATTATTTTATCATTATCATTATTATTGAGTGAGCCAATTTATTCTAAAGTTGTAAACACATCAAATAATCAACAAAACGCAATTCTCAGATAAAGTGGTTGCCACTGTTTATTATCTGCATGACATAGAAAATAAAGGTTGGCTATAATTCAAGAAACTTGGCAACAACCGTTTATCACAATATTGCATACAAAAAACTTAGCGCTTGTTTAAAATCTGCTAGATATACAAGTTTAAGTTATATATTTCGCAAACGCTCGTGAAGATTTGAAAACGAATATTCTACGGATACAAAGTTATCTGTATTATCCGCAAATATTTTATTAGTATTAGTCAAACAATCTAAATAAATGTAGTTAAACAAAATTCTGATTATTTTGTTCGTTTACATGGAAGAAACGTAAAGGTACTTGACAGTCAAGGAATCAGGTTACATGTTCTAAATATTGCCATATCACAATAACGTTTATTATTATGCATATTTTGTCAGTCAACATTTTTCTTCAATCTATATCTTGAACACTACCAACATTATTTGGCAAAAATTCCGATAATATAGAAGTCACTTTATTTGCTGACTGCAATATAATGTAATGCTAATTTGTAATACCTTTTTTATGATTTTGTCAAAGACTACTTCATGTAATTCAATCTTTTCCCTATTTTCTTTACATTTTTAACCCATTTTTATAAAGTAATCCTTGTTCAGCAGCTCTTTCATAATACATATCAAAATATATTGTGCATAAAAATTTCTTTTTTTAATCCCTGATGGACACAAGTTAGCTATTACTATATAAATAATATCAAACATTTGTATACGAAAAATAATAATCTACCATTTAACTCATATAAATAATAATAATGTGTATGTTTACATTCTGGTTTGTAATTATGTTGTTTTTTCGCAAGATAAAAAGTGAACAATGTTAATGTCCCCTCACTTTTCAGCTGTCTTTCTACACCATTTAACTGCTTTGTCATGACCTTGTTTAGCAGCTTTTTGATACCATGCAACTGCCTTTTGTTTATCTTTTCCAACCCCAGTTCCATTCTCATAACACCTACCAAGCCTATATTGAGCATCAGCATTCCCTTGTTCAGCTGCTTTTTGATGCCACTCAACTGCTTTTTGTTCATCTTTTTCTACTCCAGCTCCATGTCTGTAACACAAACCAAGACTATATTGTGCTTGAGTAACTCCTTGTTCAGCTGCTTTTTGACACCACTCAACTGCCTTCTGATCATCTTTTTCTACTCCAGTTCCATAATGATAACACAAAGCAAGCCGATATTGTGCATCAGCATATCCTTGTTCAGCAGCTTTTTGCCACCACTTGACTGCCTTCTGTTCATCTTTTTCTACTCCAGTTCCATTGACATAACACCAACCAAGCCAATATTGTGCATCAGCATATCCTTGTTCAGCTGCTTTTTGATACCACTCAACTGCTTTTTGTTCATCTTTTTCTATTCCAGTCCCATTTTCATAACACACCCCAAGATTACATTGTGCACTAACATGTCCTTGCTCAGCAGCTTTTTGATACCATTCAACTGCCTTTTGTTTATCTTTTTCAATTCCAGTTCCATTCTCATAAGACACACCCAGATTATATTGTGCAACAGCATTTCCTTTTGCAGCCACTTGATGATATAATTCAACAGCCTTTCCAGCATCCTTCTCTACTCCAATTCCATGTTCATAACAATAGCCAAGATTGTACTGTGCAGCAGCATTTCCTTGTCCAGCTGCTCTTTTGTATAATTCAACAGCCTTTTCAATATCTTTTTCTACCCTGATTCCATTTTCATAGCAATCACTAGGATTATATTGCTCTTGTTTATTTTTAGTGATAACTGAATCAATATTACACCTTTGCCCAGTTCTTGGTAATAAAATTGTAGTGCTTGGGACATAATCTTTCTTCATTTGACAACTGAGTATGTCACGACGTAATTTTCTTGGTAATAAATCATCAAATAGAAGAGCCTTATCAGGGGACATATTGAAGAATCTAATGTGAGGTATACAATCTGCTATAATGTCTTTCACCATGTTGATTTCATGGGATGACCAATTATCTAGATCATCTACATCTTCAAATTCTAATCCAGGTACTTGCTTAGTGGCCCATTGCACAACTGACACCCAAATATCATCTTCTTCCATGCTGAGGTCATCATTCTTGAGAAGATTGATCAATGTCTCCTTTGGTAAAGCTGCAAAACCATTTGATTTAAACACAATATCTGGGTGTGAAACCATAAGTCGATTGCAATAACCCAAAAGTCTATCCAAAGGAGCAGTAGAAAGAGCATACTTGTGAACTGTAATAATATTCTGTTGAATCCATTCCTTTTGTTCCTCAAGCAAATATGTTTCAATTGCAACGAGAAGATCAATTAGTTCAAGTTTACCAGCTCCATCCAGAAGGCTAATCCAATCTACGAGTTTACATGAATCATAGGAAATTTGCCCAGTGTAAATAAACCTGCAGAACAAGAAGCAATTTTACAAAGGAGCATTATTATTATATTAATGCTGATGTAAATATATTTTGATGGCAGTGTTATTTACCTAAGCAGAATTTCGAAAACATCAGGTGACACATCTTCCACCGTCATAGCAGTCTTTTGAATCTCTGAATTTCCGATTAAGCTATTCTCAAAGAATGAGCATTGTGTACACAATATCAATGTATGAGCGAAAAATATTTTGTTATTCGGCTCCCTTCCAACATGAATTGAAACGTCCGCATATTTGCCGCATTCGTAAAGCTTCTCATAGTCCGATAAAAGGCATGAGGGCAAATCAACTACGACATCCATTTCGTATTAGTATTAGTGCAAAGTTTTAAAAAAACCAACATGATGTCGACTTGTCGATTGTCTGTGTGACAGCGTACATACCATATAAGGTAGACAGGGGTAATTAGATAAATTACTGAATTATTATAATAGAATTGATTAGCCAATAAGATTTATAGTCATCACAATCGTACTTTATCAAAGTAAAGTTTCAACTATTACATACTAATACATTATGTGTTTATTCGCTCAATCTATGACATTTTAAAACGCTACGCTAGATTTGATGTGTCCTGCGTGAACAAATAGACGTAAATAAATTTATCATGAGTACTGCATTGCTTGCCGCATAACCAGTTTTGTTAGTAAGTTTATACTAAACGTAATAACTTGTCACTTATCACTATCATGGAAGCTTGCTTATACATAGGGAAACTCGATAAGTCGGTCTCTTAATGATTCAATTTTGGCTTAAGAGGGCCAAAAATTCCCAAGCCCTTTTCTCAATTTTAATATTTAAAATCTCTCGACAACTCGGTTCTCTGGATAAGTCGGTCCGCCGTGCATGAGAGTTTCCCTATGTATTAGCTACATGAGATTATTCGTGCTGCACTTGACAAATTAGAAATTGTCTTGCTGGTACCAAACGCTCAAGATTAAATAACATAGCACGCAACCAGGGCGAGAAGAATAATCTGCAAAAAAAATTTTTTGTAATAGATCCGAATTTGTCAAATTAGTCCTAGTATCGTAAATTAATTTTAAGACCATCTGCAAACTCCTTTTTCTATTTGCATCTATTATAAATATGTACTAGTTTACTAAGTCTGAATATAAACCGTTTATAAACGGCTCAATAAATTTCTGCTTAATAAGAACTTTAACTTTACTAAATTCCCTTGTCTACCTTATCGCATAAAACTGCTGCGCAAAATTTCGGGGTATGGTACCCTATTACCGAGCAGTTAGTTGCTTTTCCTTTTTATTACCGATTGCAAGCTACACAGTCTTTACTAACGTTAAGATGTTAATAAACGATTATCCCAGCAGCGACAGTACGTAATTTATATAGCATTCAGAACTATATTACAGTTTAAATAAGGGTTTAAGTCTTTTCCTTTTAATCGCATGAGAGATTGTCAATGTACAGTTTACACGTTTAAATGATAACAGTATTTAGTTAACTAACATAATGTTTTTTTTATTGGCTGGTAGACATTGAAAAAATGGCAAATTATATTGTTATTTCTAAGACAAATTTAATATTAATTCAGTATAGTTCATATAAGAAACAGCAAACCAATAGTTATTATACATTATCCGTTACTTTTTCGTAGAGTGAGTATTATTTACTATACGTTGTATTTTATTTCTAGTAGTTATTCCCATGTTCGAGAATTTGTCAACCGATTTCTCTACCATCGACAAATATTTAAACTTACTGTGTCAAAAGTTTTCATTTGTACTGTCAGTCATTATTAGAGACTTTTCTCAATAATACCAAAGTTTATCATAGTTGCTACAGTACTATCTTATCATTATTTTGATTTACGTATGCGTATGTCATCACTTTTTATTGGCTAAATTCAAATCAATCGCATTTGCGTAGATCAGCCAAGCCATATGTCCGAATGGTTTACACCGACACTCTAATAAATCAGGAGATCTACAAAGTATTTCGTACTCATTATACGTCACCCATTCATAGATTTAAATGAGTGACATTATACACGACCTGCCTTGTATCATATACGCCACAACTGTTCACTTCTTTATAATTCTAGAACAAATTCCTCGCGCTCACGGTAAGCTTACTAACCATTAATTTGTAACCGTATCATTCTTGACGCAAATCAATCAAATTAATAAATTTTTTGCCTGTTGATTGCACAATCGTCAATTATCAATGACCCACAGAATATCACCAATTTATTTAGTCACATGCATTTTTCGACAATATCACAAAAATATTTATAAACGCAACTTACATCAACGTATACAGACTTTTGTCTACAATATTTTCTCACTTACTGATACGATAATTTATTTGAATTAGATGCATTTTTTACCAGATCCCTTTCAACAAGCATTGCCTGCCATCGAACAAAAGTACACAATTCCGGCACTCGTATTAGAGTTGAGGGCGCAGTAGAATTGTATAATGATACGATTACTGTAAACCACAAGATTCTACTTTTTATACCCAAATCAATTTACCAGTAACAATCCAAAATATACAGTCCCCTCTCACAATTACACCGTGCTACTATCGTCCGAAATAGCCTCCACCAAAGAAAAACCACGTCTCACTGACTCCACCACATCTACCACATCCGAAACGAATTCAAGTCATTCAGTTTCAAATGAAATAATGGGGGAAACACACAATAACACTCATGTCGAAGCAATCAAAAATCCCCCACCAACGCACGTTTAAATCCAGACAAACAATCCTGCGAGATTTGGTCTCTCGAAAGTTAACTTGACTTATTTAAATATATTTGAGCAAATTATTGTTAGAGAAATATTTGTCAATGCATAAAATATTATATATAATATATATTAATATATTTAAAACTATTGCCTTTAGCTTTCTATTTTTCTTTCTTTTTTAGTATTCAACATCTTACCGTACCTATATTTTTAAGAGTTGTTGGATTTTTAACCTACATTACTTTAATAAAAGCATCGTTTGTTAATTGCACTGATACACACATAGTCTAATTTCTTTGCTAAACAAACCTCATTTACATATCTTTCTCTAGCATCAGCATTCTACTTACAATGAGACTTCCTTTTGTTTACATACTGGTCTCACTAATTAAATCGTGGTAAATATCTTCTGCCCACACAAAATTTTAATTATAGAGGAAGGTTAAACGGATTTTATATCAATCGTCATGGCGATATCTAAAAAAATTTAATTAAATACCACTATAACATTTTATTATATTTTCGCACGCTTTAAATACATATACCACCACATCAACTAAGAAATTTTCAAGAAAATTACTCACAAATATAAAGTGCTCTCACCAATTTATCAAGCTAATTAAATATGGAAATTGCAAATATAAATTTGATAATAATATAGCAAAAAAGTGTAATACGATCTAGCCGTCTAATGGCCGTCTCACGGTTTGATACAAATTTGGTCAAAATAACCTTTTAAGGACATACACGTGATGGTTTGTGATAGAAAACAGTGACTAAACTTTGTGAGGTAATTTCTGAGTTTTCATAATCTTTATTGGCACACGTGTGTGGTGATCACATTTCGTGCTTTTACGACCCCAAAAAATTATCTAGTGCCTTGTGGCATCCAGTACATAGTTCATAAAATAAATAAAACATAAATACATAGTCTTAATATACTACTGTACATTCTATATAGCTTAAGCGTTATTTCTGATTACTACTTTTCCTGATACAGCATTATCTAGTCAACAATAAACTGATTTTCAAATTCGATTGCCTCGATAAACTGGTGAGGAGCGCAAAAGATTCTCATATAACAAATTCCATCACACACTAATTCAATTAGAAATAATTTGATGTACTTACTTATCATTTATTGTTTATATTCTGCATTGTTGGTTTTCCCCATTTGCGACCTCCGAAAATGCATTACTATTATCCAAATTACGAATTTCGTCTATGTCTATTATGATTTTTGTCATCTTCTAAAAAGTCATTTCTTTAATCATATGCTCGCAAAATTTAGTGCACTGCACAGCAGGTTTTTTACTACGCTAGTTTGCAAATAAGGACAAACAATCTACTTTAGCATTAAATGCAGGAGTAATTTTTTAACTTGTATTTATGAAAAGAGTAAACCGTTATACGAAGTCATAATCTCAGAGCCTTACGTGATCACAGCTGTTTAACTTGTTCACATGCTAGCTTCTAAAACAATTCGCTGGATCTAGTACAAGTCGATAAAGTTGTTAGCAACTACAATTGCCGGGACTACTGGAGCATAAAAAACAACGGCGGATCCCAAATACTTCATTTATAGAAATTGTGATCTGAAAAGCTGGCAAGTTTGGCGCATTGCAATCAGCAGGATTGTTGACGGAATCTTTTGAATATCTTTTAGCATTCCCAAAATTCCATCACTGTGTGTCCATTCCTTGACGGTAAAGTTTTGCCTGAAATTTAAAACAAATCAGATAAAATAGGCAATACTTAATTTAGTATCATTGAAAACATAAGATATACCGTCATTGTTTTATAAAAATACTGGTTACAGGTTCTCGAATTGGTCTTTCTTCCAAAACTTGATGCAATGACAGCACGAACATATTTGTCTTTAATCCATCTCAAACATCCTTGTCCCAGACGACCAAATCTTGGAATACACACAAATCACTGGGGAGGAACAGGTATCACGGGGGAAGCGGAAGGTCTTGGGAGGATTGACGACAACTCTATTATTAGAAATGTTAAATAGCGTTGAAGCGGCCTCATGTTTTGGTTGAGGCCATACCAATTATAAACGGGAGCTATTTACTTGCCCGATAGTCATTTGCCCGACAGTTCATTTGCCCGACAAATATTATTTCAAAATTATCCTTTTCTGGATAGTTTTTTGTCGGGCAAATAATTGTCGAGAAAATGATTTTTCGGGCAAACGAACCGGACCCATTATAAAAACGTCACCAGTTTTCTTGTCGAACCAGAATTCGTATCCTTGGTTCTTAAGGAAAGTGTTATAGTTTTTATCGTAATGTTCGAGCCAATTTTCAAAGGCAAACTGCATTTCCATACAAAATCAATATTAGGTGGCGCTCAAGTAATAAAGTAATACACCCATACACCCACCTGCTCTCTTCTACTGGTTTTGTTGGTAATTGTGTACAAGTTCGTCAAATCTGTCTAAATTTCTTGCCCACCAAATGTCGCTTGAATAACGTGTCGTGAGACATGATTCAAGAGTAAATAGAGTCCGTAGCAATCAATAACGTCGTCAATCACAATCATTGGTCGAGATCATGTGCCGGACAGAGAAACTCATGTGATCGAAATTTTTCATAGTAAAATAGTCCTTCGCTTTGCTCCAGAACTATGGAATATAACGATCAATTGATTGATTGTCTGATTCGATATAACAGACAAATTGTGCAGTAACGTGATCTGATAATCATATTATTTACCAATGAAAAACTTTTCCCAATAAACTTGTTGTAAAATAATTAACAATCATCGATCCATAGATAAAGTAACGTATAGAATGTGTAAATGTCTTTATACAATAAGCGCTAATTTCCTCAACAATTGATAAACACATACCATCGTCGTTTCTTTTATCTTTTATATTTCCCAAACCAGTCTGAATCACTTTGCGGTATTGTCATTTTTCGAATATCAATTTTTTTTCAAACTATTACAAACCGAAAGTATACGTGTAAGATCTCACAAACCCATCCTTACGAACGTCCACTCAATTATCTACACCAGCTTGCTCCCAGATTTGACAGACTTCCAAAATATATGCATGTACCTCACAACAAATATAAATAATGCTCTTACACAAAAACAAACCATATATTATACTAATACGGAGCGCGCGCCACTCCCCACGTTAGTAATTTCAAAAGCATTTCACTGATATGTCGATCAGTACTTACTTACGATTGTCTTTGCATCGCACCAGTAGAAGGAAGGTCATCGCTACGGTATTCAGTAACTCAAAGTACTCTTATGTCAGTTTACTCGCATTTGTATTAAAACAAGGTTTATTAATACTAAATTGGTTTATAAAGTTATACAAGAATGTATTATGCCATTAGGATGCTCTTCGAGTATATTCAACATCCAATATTCAATCATTACTTTGAAAATATTAAGCCTAGTATTCATTATTATTATACGGAATACAAGATTGGAATGACAATCAGTTAAATTGACTAATTTGGAATAGTATATAGTAATAGGCTTAACCGCTTCGGGTAACATTTTCCCTATACGGACTACCTTATTTGTCATCTTGAGTTACTATCATACTCCGAGAATGAATACAAAAATTCTAGCGTTCATTATATATCAGAAAGTTTTTAAAGCAGAATTAGGGTTTGACCAATCTCTCGCATTTAATCTTATTTTTAGGATTGACCGCAATGTCGAAATACACTCGAAAGAAGCCACTGATTGTTCCTGAAAGCTTATGTAAACTGATGAATACATACATTTGCATACTTGAAACCATTTCTTTGGTCTTCAAAAAATTTGTAGTAGTAAAAAGGGAAGATTGTGATGACATCTGCGCATACAACTCGACAACAGTTTCAGACAAGCTTGTGAAATCCCCTCTGAAGAAAGTATTAAAAAACGGACACTGGACTCCTGAGGTAAATGCAATGTACAATATACTTTGGAGCTCGCTCAACATTTTAATATTTATCTTACCATTATTACATACCTAATGATAATAGGAGGATAAAAAGCTCAAGGCTATAGTAACAATCTATGGTCCGAATAGATGGGAAAAGATCTCTACTTACCATCCTACTCGCAATGGCAAGCAAATGCGAACCTGATGGCAATTCCACTTGGACCAGAAAGGTAAAGATTTGACATTTAGAATTGGTCACGCTATTACTTTCAACGAAATTCACCGAGGCGTCTTTTCTTATCAAATAGTCAATAAAACACGATTCTCAAAAAAAGAAAACGCCACCGTTTATTATATGCGAAATAAGGAAAAGAAAGGATGGGCAGACATTTCACGAAAACTTGGCAACGGTCGGACTGCTAGCGCGTGTCAAAACGTTTATAAAAATATCGTGGAGAAGAAACTTAAAAAATGTCCAAAATCTGCTAACGAATATAAGTTGTTATATGATGCAACGCTCGTGACAGACTTGAAAGACTGTTCACCGTAAGTATTGCAGACGTCATTTGTGTTACAATGTCTAGTAAACGGTTTGCTGACAAAACTCCGTCAAATATTCAATAGCAAAGAAAAGATGGCAATAGGATTTCTTATTACGGCAAAGATCTTGATCGAGCCCAAAAAATAAAATGGATATCAAAATGTTGTTATATAATATGTAATCAAAAGATTTATTTCATAATCTTGTGATAAATATTAAAAATATAACAATGGAGACGAAGACTTGGGAAACCCGTTAAGAAAATTGTACAATTTAATCATATTTACAGCACTTTTTAGTTAAAATAATCTTAATAATTTACGTGTGTGACGTGACAGTAAACATATTTTATTTCGATAGCTTTAGTATCCGAGAGAAAAGGTGGGCGCATTCTAAGGGAGGGATACTGTATCAGAGGTACATAATGCACAGATAAAACCTTTAAGTAGGGACCATTAATTATATAATATAAATGATATTAATATGTGTATTTATTATTTAGTTAAACATTGATTTATGTTTATTTGTCTTATTTGATTACTTCTCCTACTGTTAACAAATTTTTGAGAGACTATTTAATAGTCTCATCTGTTTACTTGCGTCCTCCTGTTGTAACGTACATTTTCTAAACCTTTAACACACTATACTGGCACTTACGGTGGAATCAACACTGTCATCCAATTCATCAACGTCTTTAAATGCCTCTGCAATTTTCTAACAAGTTGGGCTATTATCTGAAACATTGAAAGCTCAGAACGTTTTATTCGAAGACATTGCATGCATGTATTGCTGTTATAAAGAGAATCGTATAAACACAAGTGATCGAAAAAAAAAGTTTATTTCTACAAAAACTGCAGTGCCGAAATTAAGAAAATAAATAAATTATGCTCAAATATTCGCAAAACAATTCACTCAATGGATAAAGTTTGCAAGCGTACATATAGTATGGGGGTACGATATCCTAGTTTATGAAACTCCACAAATGAACTTTTTTTCGCCGTATAAACTTCAAAACGCCAAGGCTTTTCAAGGACATAAGTTATGGACTCAAAACTTAGACAATAGACTCTTTCATACTTAAAATGGAGCTCTTTTTTTCCTTTGCTACAAAATAATTAGAAAAATATTCGTACAAAGAAGTTTCATACACATAAATTAACAATAATGTCACTAAAACAAAAAACAGGCTCCATTTTTTTTGCTGTTAAGAAAATCGAGTTTATGTGGTTTCAATTTGGTGTGCGTATCTGCTTTCTCTGAGGTGGTGAGTGGATTTGAAGTTATTAATAACTAATTTCACTAAATCTGGCAAGGATTTATGGAAAAAGTGACCGGCGTTTCTCAAATACCATATTAAGCCATCAATTGCCGATCATTGTCGATAGCAAAAATACGATATCTTCAAATCCACTCACCTCCTCAGAGAAAGCGGATATGCACACCAAATTGAAACCACATAAACTCGATTTTCTTAACAGCAAAAAAAATGGAACCTGTTTCTTGTTTTTAGTGACATTATTGTTAATTTATGTGTATAAAACTTCTTTGTACGAATATTTTTCTAATTATTTTGTAGCAAAGGAAAAAAAGAGCTCCATTTTCTAGTAAACCAAGTATGAAAGAGTCTATTGTCTAAGTTTTGAGTCCATAACTTATGTCCTTGAAAAGCCTTGGCGTTTTGAAGTTCATACGGCGAAAAAAAGTTCATTTGTGGAGTTTCATAAGGGAGGTCACATATGTCTGCAACACTAGGATATCGTACCCCCCATAATATGATTTCCTTTAAGATCGACATAACTAAAACTCCATGTATATTTTGCAGATTTCTCCCGAAACGGTAACGGTTAGGTCTTGACCAGGTATAGGATAATTTGCTTGTACGGTAGGTACTGAAATTGTACTATAACATTTTTTCCAAACAAGATACCGTTCAGGTCCTAAACCTGGCATAGCGTTGATTGTGGAAAGCATAGCCAACAGAATGAGTGCAGTAATAATTTTTCGAACCATTTTCGTTTTTTATTTAGGTGTGTAGATAGTTTGGTGGAGTATTGTTAGGAAAAAATCTTTTTGTTTTCAGTGGAATGGGTTTCGACTCGGTTTGACGTTTTCTTTATATAAGAGTAGACCCGTCTGTCTAAAACTTTGCACATGGTTTGACCTTGTAAAATTCTTTATCCTATACATGTGATAATATAAAATGATCGATCGGATACGGCACGAGGTCATTGAAACGTTACCAGAAAAGAGAGACGAACACAAAGGCATAATTATGTCAGTTTGAAATAGTGGTTCCAAAGTTGTCCACATTATTTACAGCATGAGAACTTCTTTTTTAAAACTAGCCAGTTATACTGTAATCGTTACCTACGAGCAGACCCGTTTTCCACATAATTTGAGTAACACTCTTTATTCTGTACATGATAATCTAAAATAATGATAATCGGATACTTTTTTTTCAAAATGGTCCGTTATGATCGTTGCCTTATGTCGTGCGCCATTATCGTAATGAAGAGTGACTTTTCCCTTACATTCGAGCAGACCCATTTTTCACATAATTTGAGTAACATTTTTTATTCTGTACATGTGGTAATCTAAAAGTATTTTGTGTCTTGGCAATAATGATGATCGGATACGGCGCAAAGGCTTGTCCATACGTACGATACAAAAATGGTTTTCTTTATAGCTCAAATTTTATTAAACTAACGTTATCAAAGAAGAGAAAGAGGTGATTTACGAAAAGTTGTGCTTTTTTGGAATCTCAGCTCATCATTACGAGAAACACCGACTAGTTGGGCGGGTTATTGCTAAATAAACTATAATTGTTTAAAGATAACAGACAAAGCTCTTCATGCACTTTTTTCATGTGCTCCAAAAATATTGAATATACAGTTTGTCATGCGCATATATTTTTGATAGTAGTAACTCGACAATGCGGCAAGGGATAATAAAAATGAAGATCACTGCACACAAATATAAGATAATAATACATATCGGATATGAACGATCTTGCATCCTTACCAATGAAATAATTATAATTATAATCAACACTCGCCGTCCGAGATATATTAGAAAAACCGCATTTAGTAAGCATATTTCCACAATGAGGTATCGCACCAATAATATATTGAGGAAGCGAAATTCAGTGTTACAAATTTATTTCATGGGAAGCCCCATTCCGAATGGACACATATGTCAGATTAGAATAAGACAATCAGGTAACAATGTTAGTAAAATGTTTTATTGACATTATAATATCAACTCTACATGTGTATAAACAGCATTTTAAAGTCTAAGTTTTAGCATAAAGAATAAATAATTTGCATAAGCGCAAGGGACTACATTATATTGTTCGTATACATTTGAATCTTATCTCATGATACAATAGTATACACATAACGAATTTCTACCCGCCCGTCAATTGTGACGGTTAGACATACAGTATTTCATAACGTTTTGTTGCTGTCACATGTAATCATATCACAATGTAAACTCCGTCAACCAAATTCACATACGTAAAACATTGAAAGTTCAGAACGTTTTATTCGAAGACATCGCATGCATGTATCGCTGTTATAAAGAGAATCGTACAAACACGAGTGATCGAAAATAAAGTTAATTCTCACAAAAATTGCCATTGCCGAAAATTAGGAAGAATAATGTAAATTATGCTCAAATATTCGCAAAACAATTCACTCAGTAGATAGTAATTAAAGAGTTCGCAAGCATACGGATAGTATAATATTGATTAGTTTTAAATATTAATTCGTAAATAGAATAATCGCCGAAATATAAAATTAGCATAAAATTACTTGATAACCCATCAAGCGATAGATAATGCACAATAACATGCTGTTCTGTTTATCGCTTAAATCAAAATCCTTTATAATAATAAAGTCGGTCGTAATCGTGCTGGTAGATGTGTGTCGCACCACTTTAAACTTAAACTCAAATAGTTAAGTTTTAAATATTTGAATTGAATAAATTTTGTATCATCGCAAATGAGTGAACTTCTGCTAGCGCGTTTACTAACACAAAGCGTTCTTTTCTTTTTTACAGTATGTCGATCAGTGTTCTTGCACTCCGCACCCATAGATGACTCTTCGCTAACCATTCAGTAATCAAAGAGTTTTTTCATAACGATGCGTTCAGATCAGGCGATGTTTAGTCACAATTGTATTTGTCACACAGTCGCTAACGTTTTAGCTCAAAGCTTAGTAATTAACAAAATTAGATGTAACCGCAAACTAAATGCACAAGCGATTGATATATTCGTCACAAAGCCTCAATTATTTGTAGTTCTAATTGATAATTTTAATTACATGATTTAACTGTACAAAATTCAAAGACATTAATATCAATATTATGGTACCATCTCAGTTAGTTTTAACATCATTACTTTTACTTACAGTAGTATACAATACATTTCGAACTGACATATGTCAGTCGGAATGGACATAAATTTTGATTCGACATATCATATGTCAATTCAGAACAGACATAAATTTT
>CAJVPJ010000176.1:0-37476 GCA_910592205.1 Paraglomus occultum
TTCCAGTCTGAATCACCTGAACTGGTTGACAACTCAAAAGGATTTGATTGAATATCTGTACCATATATCACTTCACACTCATCATCAGATGATAATGATTCATCTGTTACATCTTGATGTTCAGAATCACTGCTAGAGCTTGAGCTAACAGGGAATAATTCCATTGGCTTGACATTCTGTACAATATATTTATTATTAGTTAGGTGCCATCTTATTCAGACATTTGAGTATATTTACCTGTTTCTTATATTTGGGAATGTTTGTATATAATTTTTTCTGACTCTGTGAAAGGGTTGGACAATAGATGATAGGAGTTTCAGGCTGAACACATAATATATAGATTATATTTTTAAGTGTGAGCAATGTCAAAGCAATTGACATATAAAATCAGGGTTCAAACTTACACATACACATGTCTCAGGAGTTCTTGGTCGTTTCCGGTTGGTCCTCTAACAAAAAAAAAGCAATAAATCAATAGTTCTTTATATATTAATATAATTACAATATAATAACCCTTACTATTCTATCTTCAAGGCTGGTCATAGCTGTGTCAAAAACCCCCACACTTTTCTGCACTACATGACAGGCTGCTTCCGTCTATAATAAAAAAAGAAGCATAGTCAATAAAAATATGATTATCAACATCACATTGATGACCAACCTCAACAACATCAAGCTCTCCGTTTTGATCAAGCTCTCCGTTTTGCTCAATCTCCTCTCAAAATGAAAAAAAAAGCACACTCAATGAAATTCGTTATTCACATCACATTTGATAGTGACCAACCTCAACAGCATCAAGCTCTCTCTTTTGTTCAATCTCCCCCCAAAATATATCAATATCTTTATATTTTTTCCGGTGGCCCTAAAATTTTTGATTAGAAATCGTAATAACAATAAGCATCTTCAAGAAACTCCATAAAATAGGTTGGTCGCTCACAGAAGCCTTGAGCTTCAATGGATCCCTTAGCACTGCCTGCCAGCTGTAGTAACGGTTTAGAAAACTTTCGTATACTTGCCTCGAATTGGCTTTGTAAACGGGCAGCAGCCTGCTTGACTTCACTGGAACCATTCTTGCTTAGACGTTCCAAGCAACGCGAGAGCCGCGCGGCTTCTACCCGGAAAGAGTATGTGAAGTCGTCTTGTTTTTGTCGATATCGGTAATAACCTATAAAGCGATAATCTTCGGGTGGGGTCTCTTTGAAATAAGAATCGGTGTCCATGGACGATCTTTTTTGACGGAAAAAGATACGTTAACGATGAGTGTTTGATAGACTTAAGCTATGCACACGTTTTAACGAGTGCGCGTGACTACAATTTGTGGTCACCTGTTTTAACACAGTATCGGTATCAACTTCATATAAATCATGCAACAGTATTAAGCCATTTATAATTGTTGTAGTGAAGATTATGCCATGAAAAATTTTGATAGAGAATTTGCGATATCCATTTCTTACGCAAATAACGATGAAAGTTTACATGTGATGAATCCGGTGATATCGTTATCTATATATATGTGTAGTATGTATATTATTATATGCTGATTTCACGCTTTTCGTGACCGTACCGCTGAATTTAGCATGATGGCATCTTGAATGATCCTTACGTCTAACTGAGACTAATCTATCAGCTAGAGCTCATAAGATGCTCTCGTTGAATAGGAGTTCACATGACGCAACGTTTGAGTTGGCGCTACCCATCATATGCTACTGAAGGTCAGTTACACCTGCGTAGATGGTGTGTAAATTTCATTAAAAGTGATTGCAGACTTTTGACCCAAATATTAAGATTTGTTGTAATAAAGACACAACCATATCCACCGTTGATTATGGGAAGATGTTGTTAGCAAGCATTTGTTCTCTATCCTTGAAATAGGAGCGAAGGTAGCATTACCTAAACGTCTTGGTTCTAAACGATCATTTATTATATGAAAAGAATCATTGATTCTCACACCATCCCAGTTGACTTACTTTATCAATATCGTCTCCAAACCTTTGATTGTTAATTGAATGCAGCCTCAGAAATCATAGTTCTGTAACATCATCAGAAAGCCATCGTCATAGTTAAGTAACAACTTGGTCCGCCCAACGTCCCATTATGCTCGACAAGGACACCATTTTGTTGAGATTGAGAAGGCCGGACATCTATTATAATCATAGTTTGATTATTCTTAATAGAACCCTCGTGCCTTAGCGGATTCGCAAAAAGCCGGGGCGTAACAGTCGGCGTGTCATCTTCTAAATACGTCAGATACATCCAGTCATTTATCAAACTGATCATTAATATTCTGCCCGCGTAAGTCAAAAATAATTATAACTGCTCATGTTAAGTGGAGGCGTGGATGCGATTATAGTCTCATTATGAAGAATAATTCGAAGATAATGTCTTTAGTGAAAGATCGTTGTTGCTTTTTAACTACGAACTATTGTGGTCAGCTGTGGCATTCGCCACAGTGAGCTGATGAGGAGTTTTGATTAAAAATCGTAATAACAATAAGCATCTTCAAAAAAACTGTCAATAGCTGGCAGACAGGTCACAACGGAAGTCACCATAAAGCGGGTTGGTCGCCCCCGCCGTAGTTGTGTGAGTATGGCACCCCTTCTCGGGACTCAAACGAAGGATCTCACCTCCACAAGAGCGCTTAATAAAGCGATCTCGTGGATCATGACGGATTCCCCATAAAGCAGGTTGGTCGCCCCCGCCGTAGTCACAGAAGCCTTGGGCTTCAATGGAACCCTTCGCACTGCCTGCCAGCTGTAGTAACGACTTATATAAAAACTTCCTTACACTTGCCTCGAATTGTAAATGAGCAGCAAGCCTGTTTGACTTCACTGAAACCATTCTTGCCTAGATGTTCCAGGCAACGCGAGAACCGTGCGGTTTTTATTCAGAAAGAGAATGTGAAGCTGTCTTTGTTTTTGTCGATGCCGGTAATAACCATATAAAAGCGGCTCTTTGACGCGATTGTGTGTGACACGAGAAACGCGGGCTCCAATTGACCAATTCTTTACGTGATTACACGTGATAATGATTGATTGGTTATAAGTACAATTAGCGAAAGATTAAAAGCTCTTTCTGTTAGCTTTTTTATTAGTTATATTAATACGTATAGGACACTCGGAACACACGGCGATGCGATGAATATTGCTTTACAGCAAAAACAGCTGTAAATGGATAAATTAAAGCTTCGAAATTTATCCTTTGTATGTGTCCATACAGTATATCTTCCACTAATGAGGTCTCAGAAAGCTTTTTTGTAACTATAATTACAAAAGCGTTTAGTTTCTCGTTTTACATCAGTATTCGTCCACAGCGATTTCAACCTTTTTGCATTTTAATTAGGGATACGCAAACAATGGCACAGCAATCACAAAATTGAGTAATGAAGAAATGAGGTTTAGACTCAATTATTAAGCCGACAATTCGATAGGCTTTCTGTAATAGTAATAGAAAGTTGATATCAGAAATCAGTATTTCTATGTAATCGAGATAATTTAATTACGCTGAAAAAACATCAAATCGAAACGAAGTCCGATTCGGTTTCAGATCAACGGAACCACCGAACCACCTTAACAAGGAAAGTAGCTTTATCGCAGAAGCCTATTAAATTCATCTACCAAGCTTTTGCTGATCGGTCAGTTAAAACATATGAAAAATTCTTCAGAAGTCCTATTATTACATGAGTCACAATCTTCGTTTACTTTTAAATTGGTTACTGCAACGAAGATCTATGTATACGTAAAACGTATGCCAGTATATGTATAACACATGATGCTGTCACTTCTCTTATAACGGCACTGAGTATATCGTTATTTTTCCGAAAAATAGGATTTCTTATGCGTTTTCCTAATAGATCAGAATATGAGTGTATGTATGGTACTCAAAAAATCGTGAATTGATTTGCAAAGCAACAGACATTGATCATTGGTAAACTGCAACGAGTTAGGGCCATACAGTTAAGTCTGTTACAAGTAATCATAGATGAAACAAAAGCGATATAGTAATATTATGATTTGTTTAACTGACGCCTGAATAAATTAGCCATCTTTACTGTGACGCTCATAATATTATATGAACTATTGACAGTCATATTTCTATTACCTTGATCAAAAACCACACTCTATAACAAAGTTTCGCGCACTACGCCCCTCCTGCTCAACATGTTCAACATCAAATCCTGTGCACCTTTAGCGTTCACTCGTAGGTGCAGGCAATAAAGAACGCAAACTTCAACATCAAATCCTTATTAACCAAGCCAGAGATTGTTCTGTCCGTTAGCTGCCAGTCTTGTCTCAACGCAAACACGCGTCCGGAAAATAGTTGCTTATTGTTGTCGTTACATGTACATTGATTTATCTTTCGACCAGACGGGTACACGTCAAATCCTCCTGACACGTTTGACAGGTTTGTATTGCACTCATACGAACGGTGAGCTTTCCAGTGAATCCTCTTGCAGCTTCCGCAAGCTGAATAAACAAATTCACGATTTCTGGAATTTCACACTTATACTGAGCTGCAGCTTCTGAAAACATATCCGTTTTTCCACTTCGTTTTCGCGCAAAAAATTCTCTTCTATGTCATAAAGGCCTTCAGTGGTCGAGCAATCGTTGAGAAATCGTTGAATTCTTCCATTGAAAGAATAAGACTCGGAGCCCATACTGCATCTGACCATTCTTATTGATTTGTCATTTATCGGATCGTTTAAACCGTCGACTATCATCATGGCCCGCGCCCCTTTCGCTTGCTTGTTTTTGACAAGTTGTAGTTTGTGTTTCATTTTTTAGATTGCGCACAAGACATGTCAGAAATTCTTTCTTCTTGAGGAGGTGCTGTCAACTTTCGGCGGCAATGCGAGATGACTCGGCAGCTGATATTGCGTTGCCTTCACGAGTGAATCTCGCCCGTATATCTTTTCGATATAGCGTAAACCAATTCTGCAACTTGAGTGAACTGGTGGTTTGCCCATGTCGTATGGGACTGGAGCAAGAGTCTAGTATACTAAAAGTAGAGTCATCGGCCTTTAATTTCATGAGAGTGCACATGATCATCCGAACACGTGGTTTAGCTTTTAAATGAAGAAATAATTACTGTGTAGTCAGAAAATGAACAATAGCCCATCTTGGTTTTTTGCAACCGACGATATGTGTAAAAATTAATAGGATTGGAAATAGTAACCATCTGCTAATGTTAAGAGAACCCGACCGCTAATATTAGTAATTGCGGTATACCGTGCGAAGTCATTCTGAAAACAGATTAGCTAAAGATGACAGACGGTTTTGTTTAATGTCGCGGCTGATGCTGATGCTGAAACCATGACTTTTCATTGGTTGATCAAATTTATTCTTTAATCCCATTGGTGTTTCAGCTTCAGCCGGATTTCAGCACTTTAATAACGCACGTTCAACTACATCAAAAGTTTCAATACGGATACGGGATCGCTGGAATAACTCATAGAACTATTAGAGTTCGAACTCAAACTATGTCGATATTAAGGTTAAGAATAATGCAGACAGCTTGGTTCAAATTTTATTTAGTAATTGAATATTATGGACTTGAATGGTTCCTTACTTGAGGATTACTGTCATAAAATCAAGTCAATTTAACAACGTCTATTACGCTTAAAGTATCTGTAAACAGTTCGGCTACTTCACGTGGCTCAGTTATCGAGGATAGACTTATGATCATTATTCTCCTTGAGCTTTATATTTTTAGGTCCCACAATAGATAATTTAAAATAATCTACTACAATCACGCTTTCTTTGCTTGCTTGTGGACCGTACTGCTGTTCCGCATATGTTGTGGCATGATATTAATCAAAACAGTAGTTTATGTACTCTTGTGTATAGGACACATCTGTGATAACCAACAATAAGTCAGACATGACGTGACGTCCGATTTATCAAGGAATCTGACTTATCGAGAGGGCCTTATTGTAATAGAGATTTTGTCCAACTTGTCAAGTTTTCGACTTGAGTGTCCGTTTACCTATATATTATACTTTGATATCAAGCATAGAAAACTACACGACTAATTTGACATAACGCACATTTTGATTTACGTGCAATATAATTGGATAATAATAATTGATCTTTAAATAATTAAACTTTAAACCTGGTAAGCTTATATTATTATCTATTATATTGCTAACTTTAACGTTAATGTTCTAGTGGCACAACCCTACAGTAGAAATTTAATTATATCGATTCACGATAGAATATTGTATAAGGATCAAAACAATATTATTTATGAGCGGTCAGTATCAAAAAAGTGGATGCCTCAAGTTCTCCACTCAAAGTATAACTCTGAGACTGAACTTTCGTTTTATATAATCATGATTTTTATTGACAACTACGGAAAACTGCTAAGGCTGCTTTAAGATTGCTAGTACATATACAGACCCAAACTGAATTATATAATAAAAAGAACTTCTGATAGTATTAAGTATTATATAATAATAGTAATAGTATAAGTATTAAGAATCATGTTACACAGTAAAATGATCTGAAGATACATAACCATAGTCAATCATGAGACCGAAACTTTATTATTATGCGATGAACTTACAAGTTGTGATATAATCATAACCCTGTCAATTCTAGCTTGCAGCGTACCATACGAACACAGCTCCCATTCTAACTATTGCCCGAACTGTCTCCTCATTGCGTCATTGTCACGAAGAACTATGATAAAAGAGTTCGACTTTATCTTATCGCTGGAACGAATACTTGTCTGCTATAATACTTTGAAAGGTCTCGGGTGGCGTTAATAAGACCTTTGAGGTGGAACGGATAATACCCGAGACCGAGATGATACCGTACGGATGAGATTTGGATAAAGAAATCTTTGCAATATCACAATGGCGTCTGTAAGAGTGTTGGTAACAGGAATTAATGAGAGAAATGTCGAGATCTTTTGAGCACTCATATGATTACACTGAAATGTTGAAACTTACGTATTGTTCAGGGCGCATATAGAGAATCGATTACTATATTATAGCCGTCGGTGTTGGTCTCGGTTGTTGTCAGTTCGAAGCTCGGATTATTCGGACACGGATGCTCTATATGATTGGGTGGCAACAGTTGTGGATCTACTGTTGTTGAAGGCGACACTTGCCCGTAATTGATAAATCGGAATTGCGGCTCATCGCTGTTCTGTACGTCATTCGGGAATTCTAATACTGTTCCTCCATGCGGGGGAGGTGTGGCTGGAGTGGGTGGAACGGGAGTTGGAACGGTATTTGCACGTTTGCCGGGTCGCGGTTTCTTAGCCGTCTTGAATGGATCCGTTACTGAGCGGATGGGTCTTTTTTTAGGATGCCCTGACCTCGTATTTCCAACAAACGATTTATCTTCGACCTCGAGGGGATTGCCGGCAGTGGCGTTGGGATCACGAGATAGATGCTGCGCAACCAGCTGTTCCAGATCTAATCGTACTCGTTCCTTCGTTGGACTTTCGGCGCACACGTATTTTACAATATTTTGTATACGCTTTGTATCTCTAAAAAAAGGGCTCAATGGATTGTTTTCGAGTCTGGAGTATAGTAACGCTATTTGGCGGGCTTGTTTGGTTTCATTATCAAGCAATAAGGCAGCGAGTGATTTCAAAAAGTCCCTCTCCATTTGATGTAGCTTGTGCTCATTCGTAGCGATCTCCTCAATTGTATTTCTCGGTTCGGATATGTCAATTTTATTCATCTCTGAAGTATGCTAAAAATACTTGAAAAAGCAATCGACAGGGAAAACGTCTTTAAATCAATTAGAATGTTTGTTATACCGACGTCCAACTTCGTCAGAGCATTTCCCAATGTGGAAAGCAGGATCTGTTGACCGTTTTGATTCCACCGTTCACATCGTCATATCTTGGCCAATGTCTTCAAACGTTTCATTAGGGAGACATCTTGTTTCTCTTTTCGAAATAAACACCCCATTTCAATTGAAACGATAGAATTAAACTTTATTTTATTGCTATTTCAAAGTCTTTCCTTACATAATGATATGTTATTCCAAAAAAATGTATATGCAGTTGATGATGATTAAAAAGGGAAGACACAATCTCAATCTGTACAATGTTTAAAAACAAAAATTCCATTTTAGGATTGACGTCTTTTTTTCTTTAACGTTAACGTTAAACCCCCACCCACGACACAATACTTGATTAATGAGGTTAGACATATTGTTCGGAATAGCAAAGCATTCTTATTAGGGACAGCCCGATTTTACCTTATACTTAACATTCATATAATAATAATAGTGATCTAGTCCAAGTTTGACTGTTTGCTTTTATCCCCCCCCCCGATCAGATGACAGTAAATGTTGTAAATATTGACATATAAATTAAATCAATTTTACTATTTTGTTTGTTATTGTAAAAGGCTTGTGGCTTAAATAAACATGTTTTCCTTAACGAGTTGGCAAGATTACTATATAAATAATGGAGGAGGTTAGAAATTGATCGACGTAAAGTTCCATAATAAGCCGATTACTGGGCATGAATATGTAATCTTTCCCCCGATCTGAGATTGTCACACTTGTCTCCTTTATTTAGTTAGCCCGATGATATTATTTGAAAGGCAAACTATAGTCTTCTTATTCGAGACGTCACTTGTTTCTTTAAATAGTTACTCGATTTGAGATTAATCTTACTATTTATTGTAAGAATCTTTTTTTTTATCGGAATGGTGTTTTACAAGAAAATATTTAATATAAGAGTTTGTTTTTTTTTTCAAATATACTGCACATTTTGCTATAAGTTACGAAAATAATAAAGACGCATGAATGCAGGCCTACAATCTTTAACAGTACTTTTTTTTCACAATGATACGCTTACTACTACGCAATTCTGACCCCTTGACCATCAAATTTATAATCACAGTCGAAAACAAGCGGAAGGCTTGTTGTACGGGGTGGGTGGGGAAGGGGAAGGGCCAAAATCATGCATAATCCGTGTATGACTGTATAGAAATGGTGTTAAATGATAGTCAGATAAGGCGACAATGGAAAATTTAAGAAATAAAAAAACTTTACATACACTTTTAATATTGATAAACTGTTCAAACGTTCGCCGAGAAATCAAACTCACGAGTTTGTAGTTTCAATTATTCCTTGATTTTATCCACGTTGCTAGAATTCAAACATTGTTGTAAGTAAGAACATCCGATGACAAAGTATTTGATGCTGTGGGCTCCACGATACTGTAGCTCATACTTCTTGGCGACTTGCAGTAAGTGATCATGGTTGATGAAATGCTATTGATTGGGGCGACGGTACTGTCACCGCTACTTGTCGACCCTCTATCTGACGTATGCGTGCTCATACTTCTTGGTGACTCACTGATCGGATATCCACCAAGTGTGATCGTGTTTCCATTGACTGAGAGTCCGGCGATAGTACAGTCACTGTTAATTGTTGACCCTCTATCTGTGCTCATACTTCTTGGTGACTCGCTGATCGGATATCCACTAAGTGTGATCGTGCTCCCATTGACTGAAAGTCCGGCGATAGTACAGTCACTGTTAGCTGTTGACCCTCTATCTGGTGTATGCGTGCTCATACTTCCTGGTGAAAATCTGGTAATGACCGTTGAAGCACAGCTATTGTTAATTGTTGACATGGTGTCCGGAATAGAGAGTTCTTCAGTTTCAGTTATACTTGTAAGCGTGTGCGTGCCACTTGACATTTGCAAAGCTGTATTTCTATGATCCTCACTCTCTTTCAAGGAAAACGTTTGATAATACTGATTAAAATCTGCCGGCAGCTTTCTTCCATAAGTGCAAAATGGAGCATTTGAATCTGAAATTTGTTTCGCTGGTTTACTATACGGTGTATGAGTAATTTTCTTACGAGCTTTTCCTCTACGAGGAGGCTGCGATGTCTGTGGAGAGTCTGATGTGCGTGGTTGCGAGTTAAAATCGATGCTGACATTAGTTTGAGAAGATCCTTCAGGTATGCTTTGAGAAAGTTCGGACAATTGCGCTAATTTGCACCAAATGTCTTTATTCTCGTGAATTATTCTCAAGTAGCCAAAAACTTCTTCAAATTTGTCTTCAACAAGGATTGGATGTGAGGATAAATTGTCGTTAAGTGAATTGTATAACGCACGTAAAATATGGTATTCTTCGTAAGTAGTGCGTCGACAAAGGATCTGTCTGAGCAATAAGTTTTTCAAACGTCGCACTTGTTTTAACTTGGTGCCGTCCATTGCTTTAGTCCATTAGAGGGCAACTTGAGCGTTTTATCTTGTCAAGGTTAAGTCATACTTGAATAAGGTTAAACCCTGAAATGAAATGATGTGCCAGTAATCGAGACCCATTTCGGCCGATAAAAAAAAAACGGAGAAGACGATCGCCATTTTAGTTGGAGTGGTCGAAGGCCAAAGATATCCTCTAATGGAACTTGCCAAATTTAGTGCCAATCGACAGACTTTCTTTTCAAATGCCCCAGCACAGATCACAGTGCAGACTCGCCAATCCAAAACATTGGCTCAACACAACACAGTTGAAGAGTTGTCAGGCGAGATCTCATTCCGTTTTAGCAAAAAGATCGAAAAGTTTTTCGAAAACAAGCGTTTATATAGTGGATTGACCGTTTAGCGTATTAAAGGAGTGCAGTTCTTTTGAACTTTATGTGATATGGGGACATCCACATTGGTGACTATGAGAATTGCCATATTTATTTGCTATTTATCTCACAGAATTGTGCAATCACACAGATTTGGACATGACATCTTTATCAATAACACTCTTGAAACAAGGCACAAGTGCATCTGAAACACTTGACGAAATCGAGGCAATTCGAATTGGGTCGGTCCGGATAAATATTTGATTATGCGCCGACAAATAATACGATTACGATGTTTCATTGTGCAAACATCCACAGGCTATTACTATTAAAGTTTTGACAAAAATGGATGGGTGCATCATTTGGAATCCCCATACACTTTTTTGCCGAGTGCGTGTAATGGATAATCGCTTCCGAGCGCAGATCGTAAACGGATCATTTGAAGCTATAATTAAAATATTGGCATGACAAGCCTCCCTTAATTTGATATTCGTTTGTACCAATATAACATTCAGAACAAAATTGATCAACGGGCCTCCAAAAATGGTCTCGTTTAAACTGACACAATTCGAAATCGACACCAACGAGAGTGACAATGAGTGGCAGTTCCTTTTATAGCAAAACTTTATTTTATTATGGCAAAATTTCACATTGTATTTTGTACCACGTTTCCCCTAAAATGACAACAAAAAAGACGTGTTTTCCTTAATCTTATCGACATTCGGGCATTACCGACCATCAGTATCTGATACGCATATTTATTGTGTAACACATTTCTTATCTACGGCGGACAAAAGTGGTTTGTTTGTTCATATGAAAATTCAAATTCGACTCCTAACTCCAGTTTTTCGTTTAAAATAGGAAAAATGTTGTACAAAGCATTTATGATTTTGAGTTTCCAACATCTAAATGCTAACAAGAAAAGAAGCTTTGTTTAAAGTCGATATATACGACTCAACAATCATCCCAATAAGCAATGGTACAGTTTTTTTTGCTGTCTGCAACTACGAGTCATAAGGCAGACGTTTCCCGTACAAGATTTACCGATATTTTCTATAACAATGTAATTTGTGAAAAGTATTATTGGTTTGGGAGTCCCCAATCTTTTTGTCATCCTATTTGTGCATAAAACATCAATTAAAAATTCTAAACTCCCTATTACTACTACACAGGATTTTATATAGACAGTAGAACTTACACAACGCTGACTCTATACATAGTTATGAGTTGGCCAACAACTAACGGCTTAGATATGTCAGCCAACATTAGACATATTGCTCGCTAATTAAACCTCTCGAAATTTCGCATATTAATATACAATCATACTTCGTTTATACTTTAGCTTTGCTGTGTGGAATGTAGGTAAGAATATATCTTACAAGGACATTTGTTTTGGTAAAGGTTAGGATACCGTGTTTATGTATGACAGATTTAATTATTATAGCTAATCTTTTATCTAAACATAAGGATACAATCGAAGAAACCGCATATAAACGAGACGTATATTACTATTACCATATTGCCATCTTTTTTGCTCAAGTTAAAAGGATACTTATACACCTGGGAACTTGTCGTAATATCCGTAATAATATATTACATTAGCTCTTTTGCCGGATGAAACGCCATTCCTACAGTTCTACCCCAATGACAACAAGGATAAGGAGTATCTTAAAAGTGAGCAATATTTTACACATAAATTTTCTTAATGTGAAACGATAATAACGAAACCGACAAAGCCTCTTGGCTTTCGGAAACTATATGGTACCGCGACTCTTACTACTATTATTATAATTACGTAAGATTTCCGATCAAAGTACATAGCTTGGACAATAAATATATCTTGTTTATTGAATATCAATTGTAACGACTATTATAACCAGAGTTCTGATAAGACAGCGACGATCGATGTCTTTACTTCATTGATTAACGTTTGTGATTGAAGGTGAGCTGCACGTAGATAAGCTAATATGATTATTACTCACTACTCTGCATACGGAATAACTCCGATGTAGTCCTGTGTGGTATATTTGTGGCGGGCATAAAACATTAAAAAAGAGCTGATGGGTAAAAAAAGATTTGGTAGAATCTGGCAAGGGTTGTTCATGCAGTTGCTGAAGCCATCCCCAGAAGCCGACTATGAAAAGTCTTTCTAGAATGCTGTGAAGAAGGCTTTCTTGTTAATGGTCCCAAAAGGCTACAAGAATAATGATCTCATGTCAGATTCTACAGGCAGGCATATAAGAGTAAAAACAGTCTCTACATACCATGTTCATTGATCTTCTCTATAGACAAAGTTACGGAAGACACGATTGTGGAGATGATGGATAGGGAACACAAACATAGATATTGCAATAAAGCATGTATAGTAAGCATAGAATATCATCATAACAATAGAGTAACATTGCTGCTTGTAGCTTAGAAGAGAACTGAGCATTTAAGTAAATTTTGGAAACAAAGTTTTCCTCAAGATTCAATCTTAAATGTCTCACTTTTTCTGGTTCTGTTACAGCACGCCCCATATCAACACAATTTAAATACTTATAAATTTATGTTATTTACAACACTTCTTAGCAACTTATATCATGGAAGCTCAGATATCGAGAGGTTTAATATGAACACAAAAAAGAAAAGAACATAAGATTTGCCCGACTCATTGTTAACTATTGCGAGTTTACCCTATATTATACTTTGATATTAAGCATAAAAACTACGCGGGTAAGGATCCGTATCACACATTTTATTAATTAAACTTTAAACTTAGTAAGCTTATTATTATTACTATTGCTAACCTTAATGTTCTGTTGTACAAACCTGCAACCGTTATATCGAACAACGAATAGAATTTCATTCATTTTACAACGCGGGTTCGCGGTGAGGGGAGTCTTTGCGCGGCGAAGCTCTTAAGATCGAATCTAAATTGAACTAATCAGTATCAAAAACGGTTTTTCTCGGAAAGTATTTGATGTCTCACGTTAATCAGATTCTCCATTTACAGTAGAGGAGGGACCAAACCACTAACTCCGGGTGACTCGTGAGTATTACTAATGATAGGAACCTCACAAATCAGGTTGTTCATTGCCGCCATCTAGCAAAGCTAGATCAGAATCTTTATGAAAGAACAACCAACACTTCTATAAGGGTGCTCTATTATAGTGGGACGGAGTTTGTTTTATTGGCTGGCTAGTTGAAAAAGTTTACATTGTCAATCAAGAATTGTCACCGGAGAAACAACGAACTGCTCATTCATCAACTTTCGTAAAAAAGTGATATATTGTCAATAAGACAGGACCAGTTTACGATCGTGCGCCTGAAACTTTTTAGGTCAATATTTGCGATTAATTTACCTATTGCGATGTAACTATAACTCTATCAGTTCTAACACAACTAAGTAATGCTCCTCTTCTAAACGCGACCCGAACTGTCTCCTCCTATACACAGTCCGCAGTTATCGCCACGTAGAACTATGATAGAAGAAGATACGGGTAGTTCGACACTTTATCATATCTTTTCTTATTCGATCGCTGAAGCGAATGCCACCTTTGTACTGTACTTATTCGCTGTAAAGCTTTGGAAGTACCAGACACAGGTTTCGGTAACCGTTAATAAGCCCCTTTGACATTGTAACAGGAGACTATGGATGATGCCCAAGACAGCCAAGAGATCGAGATGATATTGTATAGAGGAGATTCAGATGAAGAAATCTGTGCGATATCACCATTGATGTCTATATGAGTAAGTTGGTGATGGAAAGAAATGTTAAAATCATTTGAGCGCGCAAAAATCAGACTATACGTTTTGTTATGGAAAACCTACGTACGATTCAGGTTTATATTATCACGGATTTCCGTCAGTATATGGAGAGCTAACAAACTCACAGAACGGATCATAGTCAGTGTCGGTCAGATCGAGGTTCGGATTATTTGGCAATAACTGATCTACTGTTGTTAAAAGACTGGAAGATGATGTTCTTTCGCCACGGATTTCCGCCACGTTACTGTTCCATTCATTATGCCAGTCTAATAAGGTTCCTCCCGGTGGAGGTGGATCAGGCGGAGCGGGTGGAGCGGTGTGTGCTCGTTTACGACGTCGTGGTTTCTTAACTACCTTGGACGGTTCTGTTTCTGAGCGGGAGATTGGTCTCTTGTTCGGACGCTGAGAATCTGACTTGACACGTTCAACGGACGCTTCAGTATCGTCACCTACAGCGATATCGGGGTTACGAGAGAGATGTTGGGCAACCAATTGTTTTAAGTCTGAACGCACTCGTTCTTTCGTTGGACTTTCAGCGCACACATACTTTAAATTAGTTTGGATGCGATCAATGTCTTGATAAAGTGGGTCTAGAGGATTGTTTTCGAGTATGGAGAATAGAGTCGCTACGTGGAAGACAGGTTCGGTTTCACGATGTCGCCCTAGGTCAACGAATGCTTTCAAAAAGTCTCCCACTATTTGATTTAACTTATGCTCATTTGCAGTGATTTCCTCAGTTGTATTGGACGATGTACTGCTCGGTTCGGATATGTCAATTTCACTCATCGCTAAAGTTTTGGGAAAAGATGGAATAAAAATCAGCCCCTTTTTAAACGTTCGAGTGCTGCTGCTCCCTCATGTCCAAATTTGTCAAGCGTTTCCAATTTGAGCGCAAAGCATGATTAATAATGTACTTACGGTCAGTAACATTCTGTAGCCCTTTGATTTTATACTTGTCTCTATATCGGGACAATTGATCCCCAAAAAGTTGCTCCAAAGCCTTTCCACCTTCCTTTCCTCCTTACAGAAGACATACTACTTATTTCGTTATTCAAATATGAACGTAATGGACGTTCTTGGGAAGATAAGCGTTGGGTTAATTAATTACAGAAGGGAAAAAAACAAACAACTATTTTTAGAATTTTTTGCACTCCCGCTCCCTTTTTGGACTATTACTTAATTAGAATGCAATCTGGCATATCGATATATTAAGTAACTGCTTTTGTTTGTTCATGTGATACATGTGACAAACCAACTAGCATTTAACCTGTTCTGAAGTAAAAAAACACGAAGCACATAGAGTATCCATAAGCAGGGAAGAAATAATCGATGGCAATCCTCATTTATTGAAAACCATCCTAAAAACCAAAGAAAAGAATTAGAAAATAGTTCCAAAGACCTAAGTATTAGTGACACTTTCTGGCTTGAACGTATCATTACGTTCTTCCACAAGACGTACCGATCTTAATCTGTGGCTATAATGCCGAAAGGGGAGACTGATTATTACACTTTTTATTGTCAACTGGTTAGCTCGATAATATTTTTAAAGACAAACTATTGTCTCGTCATCTAAGATGTTTTCTGTTTCTTTGAAGAGCTATTTCATAAGGATCGATCGAGAACAAACTTGAAATTCTGCTATTTATTGTAAGAAATCTTTTTTTTTATTGAAATAGTGTTTTACAAGAGAATATTTGATACACAAGTCTTTTTTAAATATATTGTACATTTTGCCATCTTGCAACACATAAGAACAGCCTTTAACAGCAATCGCCCAGTTTTTCGCAATGATACCCAATGCTTACGTAAGTGTTTGGCACCTCTCGCATGGCCGCACTCATGGAGATTTATTGACTGGCCTCCAATCCACCCCAACATCAAACTTCAGAACTGACAACAAGCAAAAGGCTTGTTCGGGAGTGAAGCAAAATCATACATAATCCGTGTAAATCTGTATAAAACAGTGTTAGCGATAGTTAGAGATAAGAAGACAATGGAGGAACAAAAGAAAAAAAAAGTCTTTACATACATTTTTAACACTGATAAACTGGCTAGATATTCGCCAAGCAATCAATTCACAAGTTTATAGTTTCAAATTATTATCGACTTTATCCGTTCGCATTACCACTCGGATGAACCATTCGGGACGAAATCCGAGCAACGTTGTGCGTAAAAACCATTCGATGATTGAACATTTGACGTTATTGGCTCCTCGCTACTGAAGCTCATACTTCTCGGCGACTCGCAGTAATGGTTGATGACATTCGACGTACATTCACCGCCAAATGTAAGCATGCTTGATGCAGACCCATCTAATGGAAGTCCGACAATAGTACAGTTACTGCTAGTTGTCGACGCTCTCTCTGGTGTATGCGCACTCAGTCTTCTTGGTGGCTCGCAAACTGGAAGTCCGGAAATGGTCGTTGAAGCAAAGTTATCGCTAGTTGTTGACGTTGTATTTGGAATAGGGAGCCCTTCGGTTTCAGTTGTACTTGCGCGCGTACCAATTGACATTGGTGGAGCATGTGTATTTCCATCACCGTTATTCTTTTCCAAAGGAAAAACTTGAAAAAGATGTTTAACTTCTTCTGGTAAGTCTTTTCCATAAGAAGACAAGGCAGCATTTGAATCTGACGATTGTTTCTTTGGTCTACTGTACGGCTTACGAGTAATTTTCTTACGAGAATTCCTCTTCCCTCTACGAGAAGGCTGCAATGTTTGCGGAGATTCCAATGTGCTGGGTTTCGAGCCAGGATCGATTATGACATTAGATTGAGGAGGTTCCGACAGTTCTTCTAATTCGTGCCATATTTTGCTATTATCGTCAAGAGTTTTCAACCAGACAAAAACGTCATCAAATTTGCCTTCAGTAAAAATTGTATGTGATGGATTGTTATTGACTGAATTGAATAGCCTACGTAAAATATCGAACTGTTTGTAGGTAGTGCTTGGACAGACGAACAGTTTGAACAGAAATTCTCTCAAACGTTGTATTTGTTTCAACTTGGTGCCGTCCATGCTTAATTCACCAGAAGGGAACCGATGTTGGACTTATTTATTTTTTCAGGTCATGGTTGAATAAAGTTTCGACGACATGCAAGCGGTTTATCTCGGCCGACAAAACAGGAGGCGAAAGGGTTTTCCGAAAAGTAGATCAAATTTACTGCCATTTTAGTTGTGGAGAACCCGATGAGACAAAAGAGTTTACTATTTCGGCCAGCAATGGAACCGTTTTACCCAAATTTAGTGATGCTCCAAGCAATCTTTCCCAAACAGGCGAGATTGCGTTCCGTATTAACAAAAAGAGTAAAACGGGTAGTTCCCTTACTGATTGATAACAACTTTTTTTTAAGGGGGGTTCAACATTATTCTTTTAATGAGAAGGGGCGGGTAGGGGAGCGCCACATTGGGACTATGAGACTGCCTTTATTCGTATTATGCACTAATCCATTTGCGTTAATTGATGATAACACACGATAAGCCGGCCGCATAATTATATTGTTTGAAGTACTTTATAATATAAATTATGCGGCCGGCTTATCGAGGCTGACTGTGTAAGTTGACTCAACCCGAAAGTTAATCTTCATTCGTCCTGTCTCTAGCAATACACAAGATTAAAAATTCACCTTGTTTTTCCGTGTAACAATTTGTGCAATTGTAACGAAGCAAAGCGCATTAAGGTAAAAAGCACAATAATTCTTTCGTGTAAATGTCCAATCTGAGTTCTTAACATTACGATTTCCGTTCTATAAGTTGAACGGTCCACTAAGTAATTTTCCATATTCTTTCTTTCGTATAAACGTCTCGATTTCTACCCATATGATAATGGTTCAACAGTTGAATAAGAAATATATGACTGACAATACAGCGAGAATAGAAATTTGTGTCATTACACATGATGTAAATAATTCTTCTATTGATACAAGTTTATATTTCTATATAGTTTCTTAAGGCAAGTAGTTTCTAAGCCATCGGTAAGAGCTTATCATTACTTTGTTGTTGTTGTTGTTGTTGTTGTTGTTGTTGTTGTTGTTGTTGTTGTTGTTGTTGTTGTTGTTGTTGTTGTCAATAATTCGGATACTCTTTCCGACATTCGTCTAAATTAGTCTTTTGTGTTAGGGTCAACAATAATAATATAAAGTGTCGCCTCCTATTCATGGGGCTGATAACCTTTCATCTAATATTACTACATTGCCATCTCTTTTGCGCTAGTCAAAAATAGGCACTTCATACGCCTGGGGCGCATAACAAGCTCACTGTGAACCAATATTATTCGTAATTACGCAATAACATATTATCTCGATGACAATAAGAGAAACGCGAGTGTTGCTATGTGATATCTTACAAGTAGGAAGCAAATTCTTCTAATGCCAAACGATAGAAAAACTCTGGCTGTCGAAAGTTATGTTACAAAATAAGGGTAACGTAAAGTGACGATTTGCGCATAGTATACAAGCTCTTCGATTGTCATCAAGCAATTCCCCTCCGGTTTTATAAAATAAATTGCCATCGGTGTGTGCGCTGTATTAATATGATTTTTTGCTGGAGTAGACACCTTAGACTGTAATATACACTACTTGAAGAGAAGTCTTGTACATCGAATTACAACATTCAAATTTTAACAGATCATTAATCAATGAAGTAACAATATTAATATTAATATAAATCAATATTTTGTTGGCTACCCCATTGTTTGCAATAACAGCTTCTGTCCTCCGTGGCATACTTTCCGTCAAGGCCGTTACTTGAATTTGTGAAATCTTGGCCCATTCTTCTGTAATGGTGTTTCTAATTCTGCAACTTTTGTTATCTGCATCCTCATTCTTCTTTCCAGCTCCGACTATAAATACTTAATTGAATTTGTTCATTAAATCCATTTCTCACCATCGGCGGTATGATTATCTTAAACCAATGCTCTCTGCACTCAAATTCTTCCTTTACGAAAGGTAATAAATGCTTTTCAAGTATTTATGTAGTTTCGTCTACTTTTACTAATAGCATAATTCTTTATACCAGAAAAGCACCCCATAGTTAACTTCCAAATTTTACCGTTTGAACCGTTTCAATATTAAATCTGGTACCGGAGTTCTCCGTTCATCACCGATTGCTCATTTCGAACAGTCCCATTTCAGGTATCGTTCTCTTTGCTAAACTGATATACGAGACAAAATCTGCGTGCAAATTTCAATGTTAGTTTTTTCCAAGAAATATATATATATATATTTGAATTTCTTCAGCTAATTTCTTATTATTATTTTTAACAATAACCTTTACATTTTGATTTTTTTTTGTCAATAATTCGGATGCCTCGGATCGGTAACGTTAAGGTGCTTCTCAATACTACGAATGACAGTTGTTCTATGAACTTTGAGCATTCTACTAATTTTGCTCATTTTGGTAAAGGCCAATAATTTTACTTCGTTGACTTAGGGATACATTTTAAGATTAATGAAGTTAGAACGCTTACGAGTTGCTTTGACGTACGTTTGCAAATAACACAAAAATTATCAAATAACATTATGTTAAATTTGAGAGATATCATTATCATGTGTGTTTTGATGTGCAAGACTTTTGTCCAGGTAGCGTATATCCTGTATTTGCAATTGTGACCGTATGTCTTAACTTTACTGATTTAATTTAATCTTGATAATTTATGCTAACAGTTTTGCAGACACACGAAAACAATTTTTTGTTTGGTATTTCTTTCACCACTGGAGCGATATCTTATAATCTACCTGCTATACGTCTCTGGGGACTGCCAGATATGTTTCAAGCCTTGCTAACAATAGCTAATGCCAGAATGCTTGGATCATGCCCAAGGCGGGCCCCAAACGATATTGAGTGTAGAAGAAAATCACCTGCGATGTCGCATCATTCCTATAAAAGTAGATGACGACAAAAATAATGGATTAGGAAAGGTTAGATAATATGGCCATAATAAAAGCTTTACTCACTTGTGATGCAGCGCCATCCGTATTATAAGATGGCGGAGAGCTATAGATGGTCCCAAAACCATCAGCATATAAAGGAGTATAGCCATTGTCGGTTCTCTGTACATAATTTAACTGCTGCAGTTGTCCTCCTCCGATCATATCTGTGATAAGAATATTACTGACGGTCGGCACATTACCTTCCTGCACTTCGATCAGCCCAGAAGTCAGAGGAGTCTGTTGCATACGACTGAGTTGTAGCAATTGCTGTTCTTCTGTTGCTGATGGAATAAAAGACACCGCTTGTCCGTCATGGCCATTTGGAGTTGCTAATGTATTACTTTTCTGCATTTCTTTTGTGGAATTTCCGAAATCCATGACCTTCTCATACGGTCCTACACGTACACGTTTTCCTGATCGTCTGTCAATGACCGTGGGCTCGTAAGAAGCAGATCTTTTCTGAGAATTTGACGTGACAGATGCATTGGTACAAGTATTAAGGTTGGGAAGAGAGTTAACGTGGAGATTAGGTCTGGGCAAAAGGTGCTCGACTGCTATTTGTTTTAGTTCTGACTGCATTCGTTCCTTTGTTGTTGGGTTTTCAGCAGACAGATATGACAAAATGGTCTGGACACGATCGAGATGATCGTAGAGAGAATGTAATGGATCGCTTTTGAGTGCGGATTGTAACCTCGCCACTACG
Source organism: Paraglomus occultum (assembly GCA_910592205.1). NCBI lineage: Eukaryota > Fungi > Glomeromycota > Glomeromycetes > Paraglomerales > Paraglomeraceae > Paraglomus > Paraglomus occultum. The sequence goes on from CAJVPJ010000176.1 coordinate 20,937, forward strand.
ACATATAGTTTATCGTCCACTAATATTAAGCCGACAATCGCTTTGAGAAAGCTTCCTTCCATTTCCTTTAATTTTTTCCTATTCTCGGTTGCTTTCTCTGATGCGCTGGGAAACTGTTTAACAGAAACATTCTTACTAGATGTACGGCTCGATTTAGATTGTGTTTTACTCATTTTACAACAGTTACTGAAAGCAGAATCAGAAATAAGTCGCCACTTTGTACTATTTATTAACGCTTGACCAGGATATGGTCTGTACTTCCTATCCCCGAAATTTACCCCTTACATCATACACACTTGACGCGCCAATAATTTTTTCAGAAGATGGTCTTGGTCGCTAAAATAAAGTTTCACAAGGGCGTAAGAATGCAGTAAATTGTGGTAACACTATTTTGTGATTGAGACAAATGCGTAAAATCAACTTCACACTCAATTAGGAACAGGCCCAATTCGGAATATGACGTTTTACTATGTGCCACTACTTTATTCACACGATATGGCATGTGAGCTTTTCTTAATACTGATAACAATACAAGTACCTGGTTAACGGGCTCCTCTCACTTGCTAAATAAAGTTGTAGTGTAAAATTACAAATATAAATCACAGAAAGTATTTATGGTGAACAAAAAATTTTATAATAATATAAGTATCAATAATAAAATACTATTTTTAAAAAAACAATAAAAAAAAGTAAAGATAATATTTTTTGAGAACCAAAATTAAAACCTTCCAAAATGCTATCCCGCTTTCAGTGATACCGACAAAACAGAAAAATTAATCGTTTTAATCAAAAAATTTCTCTGGAAGAGACAGGGAAAATTGAGTAACTTATCTTAGAACCAATTTTTCTAAATTAAGAAAAAAAAATAGACAGAGTTATTAACACTCGTAAGGAGTTAGAAAGGTTAGAAAAAATAAACCAAAATATGGCAATACTAACTATACAAATTTTGATGATACTGCGAAAGGGAAAGAGATTGTGAGAATATGATAAGTTCTGACAAGAATCATTAAAGAAACTTTATAAAACAATTAAAGAAATAGTTGAAAAAATTTACAACCAGTCTGAATTAAAAAAATCAGTCATGGGACGTTAGAGTTAAGCTAATGTGAAATAAACAATTTCCCTAATTTAGTCGATGACGTTCTGCTCGATAAATGATTACAAACTATCGCACTTCCTACTCTTGGTTCTATGAATCATTATCACGAGATTATAAGTAATGTCATTATATTGAGGCCAATTTATTATAATTGACTTGGTTCCGAGATATTAAGCCCACCACATCTTATCAGAGGATCACTATATCGAGAGTGACTGCGTATGGTTGCTTTTTTTGGATTCTCTTTGACTCGTTTTGCGATATGAAACAATCAAAAAACGTATGAACGCTAGAAGAAGTACAATTGGTAAAAACACTGTTAAGTATGAAGAATTCTTTTTTTTACACTCAACCAAGGCGAAGAAATAAAGCACTTTATACCCTTTTCTAAAAAGAAGCAAAAATAATGTAATTTAAAGAAAGTGTTAATAAAAGAATTATTAACTGATATAATGACATTTCATGTGACTCCAATTTAAAAAGATTTCGTTATAAATAACTTTTGATAATAATTGCTTTGGACCACCTGGCGACTTATCTTATCGAGAGTGATTGTGTATGACTAAGAGGTTCTATGTAGACGGTCGAGTAACTTCCTGTACGCTTGAATTTAATCAGAAGTTAAGTGTTGGCCGTAACACTTTTTTGATATTAACGATGTTCGCGTATCAGGCGTTGAATTTCGTTATCGATACCGAATATGTAAGAGGTATGTGAGAGGCTAGGCCTCACATTTTAAGTGCACAATTTATAACGTCTTTTAGTTACTATTCCATCATGATCGTACGTTAACTTTATTGGATCAACATTGTGATACACAGCTGAAATAAATATAGTACATGCTTACACTCCATTTCCCGTTATAGTTTGGACGCGAGTGATATCTTTAATCTCTGGCACATTTCCGACGTATTTCAGCTTCATGAGTAAGTGGTAATTATGATCCTCGAAAGTTAAACCAGAATGCTTGGATCATGCCCAAGGCGGGCCCCAAGCGATGTTGGATGTAGAAGACAATCACCTGTGATGTCGCTATCATTCCTATAAAGTAGATGGCGACAAAAATAATAGATTAGGAAAGGTTAGATGATATGGCCATTATAAAAGCTTTACTCACTTGTGATGCAATGCCATCCGTATTATAAGATGGCGGAGAGCTATAGATGGTCCCAAAACTATCAGCATATAAAGAAGTATAGCCACTGTCGGTTCGCTGCACATAAGGTAACGGCTGCAGTTGTCCTCCTCCGATCATATCTGTGATAAGAATACTACCGACGGTCGGCACATTACCTTCCTGCACTTCGATCAGCCCAGAAGTCAGAGGAGTCTGTTGCATACGACTGAGTTGTGGCAATTGCTGTTCTTCTGTTGCTGATGGAATAAAAGACACCGCTTGTCCGTCATGGCCATTTGGAGTTGCTGATGTATTACCTTTCTGCATTTCTTTTGTGGAATTTCCGAAATCCATGACCTTCTCATATGGTCCTACACGTGGACGTTTTATAGATCGTTTATCGATGACTGTGGGCTCGCAAGAGGCAGATCTTTTCTGAGAATCTGACGTGACGGATGTATTGGTATTAGGATTGGGAAGAGAAGTGCTAGTGTAGACATTAGATCTAGGGAAGAGGTGCTCGGCTACTAATTGCATGAGATCACACCCCATGCGTTCCCTAGTTTTTTGATTTTTAGCGCACAAACATGTCAAAATGGCTGGAAAACGGTCGAAGTGTTCATATAACGGGTGTAATGGATCGCTGTCGAGCTCGAGGTATACTTGTGACACTAGATCGTTTAGTTTATCACCCGATCGTGTCAGTTTGGCTATCGCTTTTAGAAAGCTTCCTTCCGATTGCTTTAGTTTTTTCCAATTTTCGGTTGCTTTCTCTGATGCGCTGGATGACTGTCTAATATTGACGCTATCATTAGATGCGCCGTTGGGTTTAGATTGCGGTGTACACATTCCGATATATCCTGATTATGAAGACGAGTAAAGTGCACTCTGAAATCAGTCAGTCACTCCCCGCTAGCCCCTTTATATCATATACACACTTACTGATAGTCCAATCCCGAAGTTACATCAGAAGTCTATTAAATACAGTTACCCGTGACAGTAAAATACCTGTTACATAGATGACGATTACTTGTTTACTTGTTTGGCCGTTTTAGCAATGCATTCATATTTGCACATTCTTGATGGTATTTTTCGCAGATAGAATCAAATGGGCAATTTTATGTGACACTGGCCCAAATTGGTCGCGTTGCAAATGAAGAGTGCAAAAACTCCCAAGTCGAAATCCTTTGTCAGAGTAAACTTGACACACCTTACCTGCTACTGTCTCTATAGTACTACCAACACAGTATCCCGACTATGACTTGTTTGGCTTTCCGTCTATTCGATCATTGAATTACCATTTAAGTTCTTCCCCAACGGAGATGCGTGAATCATGTTCTCGGTAACAGTTTTTTTGCAGTTTCAAATTCTCTTTATGTTTCATTCTGATATTTTGGGTAGTAGTACAATTTTAGAAGATATAATAGGAAGAGTGTAACGGTCCGAATAAGAACTATTGTTATTCACATCAACGGAAAAGGTAATTAACGGCTTGCTGCGTATTAACTCTGTAACTGCACCAATTTGAAGACGATGACCTATTTAATTCCGAGGCAGTTTTATGTTAATATGAGAGAATATGCGTAACATAGATGCTGGACCAGGAGTGACATACAGCCGAATGAGGCACGGCGCTTTGCCAGATTTTATCTGTCATTGAATCTCAGCCGTTGATACGCCATTCAAGGTAGTCCATAAATGCACGCCATACCTATCCCAAGCTCGGGAATTAGATTGTCTATTTGTATCCCGTGATTTAGCTTATGTTACACTGAATGTCTGTCTGCAAGACAATTGGCTATTCTAATTTTAACGTCCTTACCTATCACAATGGTAGTACAGGTAAACCCCGTTTAAACCGGCGCTGATTAAACCGGTTTCGGGTGGGTTTAACCGCCTACACCAAATTTTCATTAATTAAAATTTTTTTACTGAACCGGTCATTGGCTAAACCGGCCAAAAATCAGCAAACCAGGTCCGCCGGTTTAAAAGGTTTTACCTGTACTATCGCGAGTCTTTGAAGAAAGCTTTTGTTAACAAATGAATAAAAATTTCCTGGACATAAAGATTACGTTATTTAGCATTTCATCAATATTAAGGATAGAGTCGTCTTTGTTCATCACTAATAATAGACAATTAAGGCGGAAATCATACAAAACGCCCAAACCAGAAGCTGTTATGGGAATTTTTTATATTTGCAATCGCACTAGTACATTATTGAATCATAACATAAACTATTGAGTTCGTTATTGTCTACTTACTGTAAACTCTCTGGGGGCACCGAACACGTTCAGTCTTAGATGCAAGTATTAATTATAGTCTTCGAAAGTTAAACTAAAATGTTAAAAAATTCCTTTATGTCGCTGTAAATACAAATGGCGATAAGAAAACGGGAGAAAACTTTCGATGCGAAATTAGTACATTCTATAAATGTACGCACTATGCAAATTCTCCATAAGTGCACGGTCTTGCACAATCCCAGCTTATAAGAGGTCTATATATTTTGCCTTCTACAAATGCACACCCTCTTTTAAACGCACACTTTGCCATTTTTTCACTATGTCCGAGGAGGGTGCATCTAGAGATGTTTCTCTGTAGTTAGAATGCATGGACATTATGACAGTTTATTGTGGAAGCATAAAAGGCAAACTTGGTAAGTCGTAAAGGTTGTGAGAAGAGAATTTATTCGCTATTTGCTTTCTCAAAATTTGCACTAATACTAAATTTATATACGGCATCGGACACAAGTATTCGAAATTTATTAGTAAAACATAAAAACCCCCCCGAAAATCTTTACCGACCGTATTTAGTACGTCCATTTGTACTGTTCGAAGTCACTTGGTCATATTTTTTAGGAAAAGATAATGATACGATGTGTAACAAAAAGAACCACTTTTTTTTTCAACAAATAATGTACAGGGATGCTAAACAAGATGCTTGGAGTGATTGAAAACGGTGATCTAGAACATACGAGTCGTCTTGCCAGCGATTTTTTGCAGAAAAATGCTCTATACCCAGTCAATCTGTCAATATGAAGGCTTGTTCATGAAAATTAATAAATCGCTGAGAGCAAGTAAAATATCTAGTTTGTTTAGGACATATAATATATATATTTTTTTATAGTCAGAAAATCTAAAGAAACTTCATACTAATAGGGCCACGCTTTATGCCTGTTCGTAATAATTGCAAATTACAAATTGTGCATCTAGTTCTTGAAACATTCAGGGCTTGGTCATGCCGTACGTTATATTTCGTTTAGTTCAAAGGCGTATGCACCCATTGTTAAAGCCAGTAAAAATTGTTAACTGGTCGTTCCCACCGCTTCCCCGTAGGTCAGAATTCAGTACACAGATAGTCAAAATGATTGGACACTCGTAGAGAGGGTGTCTTTCGAGCACGAGGTAGGTATACTTGCGACATTACGGCATATAATTTATTGCCCGCTAATGTTAGGCTGACCATCGCTTTCAAAAGCTTTCTCTCGGTGGCTTTCTCTGATGCGCTGAATAAAGACGTTCTTGCTTTAGTTGCATTCGTTCTATCCTCACGACTCACTGATGTCAAAGTGAAAGCATAGGCAGAAATTAGCCACATCCTGTTTATTTATTAACAGAAACGTTTGATTGTACCGAAACCATATCGCTAGATTCTACGATCAGAATTGGACAATACTTTAGTTATTCTATTGGCAAAATTAAATTTTCACGTATCTGGTAAGCTGCGTGTATTTAGCGTGGGTTCACTCTTGAAATATCCGCCTCGATATGGTATTATTACGGTTATCTATTACTATTATAGGCACGACAAAGGGATAATCTTTCATCAACTATAAAACGAACGCCGAGACGTACATGCAGATACTCTTTGAATTCGTGAACATCATCTGAACGAAACTCACCAAAATATCCGTAATAATATATGGTGTTCAATATGTTCTTCCAAATGCGAAATGAGACAAAACCTGGCTATGTTACCAAATGGGTAACTTTGCGATATATACGAATGGACATGAACCGTGCTCTATTTAAAGGATGTATGCAATAATGATTAAGTCCAATCTCGGGACCAGACAAATAGAGGAGTTATGCTTTAGAGGAGTCTGACTGTACATACATTACTGGCGGGGGCCGTTCAATTAGTCAGAAAATTACATAAACCCAATAAACATAAACTTCATATTAATGCATATGCAATCGATTTTTATAAATTTCATATAGTATTAGTATTCTAAATGCATATATCACGTGATATATTACAGCGCCGCCGTTTTCCTTGTGCTGTATAATAATGCGCATACTGTAATATTAAGTCTAATCTAATCTGTCTTTAACAGCCAGTTTAATGCAAAAAAAAGTTTCTTCATTTAATACTGCTTAATACCCACTCCCTAAATCATTTGCATTCCCTGATTGCAACTCCTATTTCTCGTCTACAACAAAATAATCATTCAATATCAAACCTTTTTGTACTAGTGATTTTACCTTTAATATTTTCTAATACACGGCCAACCTTCGTTATATTGCCAACCTTCGTTATATTGCCAACCTCTTTTGAATAATTACCTTCCTGCTGCGTTATTCATGTGAACAACACCAACGTCCTTATTGGGGAATGTAAATGCAGCTCATTATTTCAAAACTGATGACTGACTGAAGACTCGTACATGCGGTCACGTTACTGTAAGCAATCTGAAGATCTTGGGCTATTATTCTGTTTAAATTGTGCTGCACTCATTCTATCTCTCACGACGATACTGATGTCAAGGTGAAAGCAAATCGGCCGACTCCTCTGTTCTATTTCATTTGGTTGTTTTAGCTTACACTGTAATGCTAATTTTGGAACCATCGGTAATGGTGAAAAGGGATGAGAAATTCCACCAAATTGGACAGAATTTGATGTTTGATCCTTTTTCGACTGTTAGTACTACCAAAAAATATTCCTGTTCTCCCTTTTTTGTATCTGGCCGCCATATTTGCACATTCAACCAAATGAGTAATCAAATTCGGCGAACTCACTATCAAATTGTTCGTATATAGTAATAATCTCAATTTGGAAATGGTAAATGACGTGCGGCGTAACAAATAAGCTGCCGCATTAGGCAGAGAAAACTTCACCATTGACTGTTGCTACAGTAGATAATGTTAAGAAGAGCGTTTTTACTTTCGGACAAATTTATTTTACAACAAAACTTTGTTGTTACCTAGTTTGATCGGTGGTCGAGCTTTAAGTGCGCTAACTGATGTAACATATTGAATCAATACCTAAGAAGGAAACAACGGCGAATTGTGTAAAGCAATGCTTTCCATATCAAAACAGAACGTATAATGTAGTGACAAATATATTTGTCTTGTAACGCTAGCTAGAGTACAACCGAATGGAAGATAATTAATTCAAAAAGTTATGCGAAAAGCACTTTACTGTAGCTGTCCAGTTACTATTGAATTTCTGATCTTGCGTCTTCAATCTCAGAAGTTCCTGGTTAACGAAAAAAGCACTTTGTAAAAACAACGTGTCAAATATTCCTGAAATAACACTTATAGCGTAAGTATTACTGATAAAGAACGCAAATTTCCAAGCATGACAATATCTTATCGTTTTTATGCTTTTTTATTTAATAGGTTTTTGACATTGAAGCGCGAAAAAAAAGTTGTAATTATCATGAATAGAAGATCACAGAGTTTATACTCAGGACGATTTCGAATTTGAGTTTAATTTTTTTTCGGACACATTGGCATTACATTGGATGCTGTTAAATTTGAACATTAATTGTAACATTACTGTAGATATGGGGTACCAGACATGTTCTGACAGATTTCAACTTTAGACGTAAACGTCAATTATAATCCTCGAAAGCTAAAACCAAACACTTGAATTATGCCCGACAGTTAAAACGTAAAGAAAAAAAAAGACTGCAATGTTGCTATAAAAGTAGATTACGAAAACTGTGTAAGCTTTTTGATGGAAAGATTAGACTGTCATAGCCCACTATAAAAGCTTCTTATGGACTCTTATCATTCAAGGCAGACTCGATAAGCGTAAGGTTGTGGGGAAGGCAATTTATTCGTATCAAGATTTTCGCTTTATCAAATTTTGCACCAAGTCGAATTATTATATATGTTTACTGTGAAGATATCGGAATCAAATTTATTAGCGTATCGTTTCTAAGTCACTCGGTTATATTTGTTCAAAATAATGCTGTTAAAATCTTCCACGCGGGATTGGGATAGGTCGGCCATCGCTCGCTTTTCCCCAGTCGGTGCGACTTCCAAGAAAACTGGGGGCCTCGGGTGCTTGGGGTAATTAATGGTTCAAAGCAGACGACCCAGTTGAGAGCGAATTTCTATTAATTTGAGCCTTGTATTTATCAAAGTTATCCGATAATATTTTTCTTTTACTATAAAATAAATTTGGCTGTTTTATCTTTCAATTGAAGTCGTTGACGTTGTCATATTAATATACTGTTTTTAACCAATGATTCAGGCGCTCCCAAATACAATGCAAAATCATGCTCAGTAATATCGGGCGGATAGTAGCGAACATCACCAATTACCTTAAACTACAGTCTAAATGCAACGCATCGAGACCATATGGCTAAGTCAGACATTACTTGCATTTACGGAAGTTTGCATTTACAGAGAATAAAATACCTGATGCTCGTATCGAACCAGAGCTTTGTTTATGAAAATTTGTTAAATCGTTGAGCAAAGACAAAACTTAAAATACTTTGTTTATTCTGTATACCAACAGTCCTTACGGATGAATTAAATAAGCGGTATTAGAATATACCCAGTTCTCACAATCTCATTTTCTCAATTTCTTAACTTCAGTCATCCCCTAAATAATATCATGTCTTACACAAAAGTCTACATACGGTACAGTCACGCCACTTACAGTCTAGATAATCACTACATCCTCGTTGCTCGTTATGCTGTCAGCAGCGACAAAAAAAATCCCGTTCACAAATAACTGACAACATTCGTAAAGAAATCTGTGATTATGCGCAGAAGTTTCCTGATAAAAAACACAAATTCATTGCCGATTTCTTCAATAATCAATATTCAACTCTTAGTATTGACAGGTCTACAATTTCGAAATACTTAAAAACAAGGATCGGTGGCGAAATGTTGTTAAGAATACTTCTTCGAAAGTTTACCGACACCGTAACATTAAGTGACCATACATTGAGAGAGCTATGGGAATCTGGATTAACCAAGTTACGTCAGCAGGCTTATTCCTCAGTGATCTTTTAATTAAAGAAAAAAGAAGAGAATTTGCTAAGCTGTTTAACACACCTTCTGACGACATGAAATTCTCTAATTGCAATAACCTGAAAACTTACCGCCTTCATGGAGAGGCTGCCAGTGTTTCACTCGACATTGTGTTTGACGAAAGGCTGAGGTTGCGCAACTTGTTATCAATATGATCCTAATGACATTTATAATGCAGACGAAACGGGTTTGTTTTATCGAATGTCTCCTATATGATTGATACCAGCTATCTTAATAACATCAGGGATAACAGCCCTAGTATTTTGGATGCTAAGAAAGAAAAAAGCCCACCAATAATCAATGTTTTTATATAGAGATAATCCTATATATATCAATCCTGTTCTGGTTTATATTCATCACATTCTGGTATGATAAAGTGAGCATTAAAATTAACAAGTCCATAAGCACCATTATTACTTTTCAAACGTCATCAGTCACACTGATTATTTTACAATCACATTATAATTAGTCTCTCATTTATGTCACATAGTCAAATGTTCATTTTGTCTGGTTTTGTTGCAGTCTGCCCCATATGATCTTACAAGTCACAAAAAATTTTGTGAAAATTCTGTTATGGATATCAGGTCTGTAATATGTCATAATTGCAGTAATTACAGTTTGACTTATGAGGTGCATCAAGCATACCCAATTAATAGTGATCATAACTACAATAATAACACTTAAAGTATATAATTAACTGAACTATTCAATACATTGCTGTTCAAATATATTAATATAGCACAATACACAACATTTCATACTGTCTGTCAATTTTGCTGCTAACTCAGGAGAGAACAGTAACAGTTCTCTTGTTTTGCAAGGTCTCTCTTTATTAGCTGTATTAATTTTTTTTCTTGTATATTAATTTTTCTTAGGTGCCACACTTACTCAATAAGATTTTGATCTGGAGACACTGATGGCTGAGGGACTGTACCTTGATGTTATTTTCCTCCTTCCATTTTTTTGCAATTTTTGAACAGTGTACTAAATTCATTTATAAAAATTATTTTTGATGGATAATATACACCTTACATTCTGGCATAAATTCTGAAATTAAGCCATTCGGGTACACTCAGTATAGTAATAGGAAAGACCAAGATTTTATTTCCTAGAAAAGGGAAGACCTAACGAATCAATGGTTTTTTTAAACATGAGGATATAACTATGATATCCAAATTAAGTGCTGCTCGCAACACTTTCTACTATTAACAGTGTTCGTGTATTATAGATACTGAACACGTAAAAGACAAAGTCCCACATTTAAACAGAGAGTCTTTATTACATTATACATCGGAATAGAACTTTTACAATTGTGATAAAGGTAGAATACTTTCGCAACGTATCTCTGCATCGCGTTGATACGCAAGTAATATTATTGGACTAAGCCTATAGCCGGTAACCTTTTGCTTCAATAACATTAGATCACATGTTATTTTCCAACAAATCATATTGATGAGATATACGCGGCCAATCATATGAAACAATATATCATCACGACGATTGCCATATTCATACCCAAATGTCCCGCTTGTTCTACTAAATTTTACGTGCAATATCCTTCCGTTGAAAGCAGTTACCGTCTTTATCGGGCGAGACATTCGCTCGTTTTGAACCGGCTCACTTATTGCAATATTGCCCACATGATTATGACATGGTTATCCGTTATGGACACGATGATAGATAGTCTGTCATCCGCGTACAATCCCACATGCTGCCACTTCGTATATACAGACTTTACAAATGTCAAACACAGCACAATGTCCGTAACAGTATATATTACTTCATTATGTACATATTTAATACACCAAAGACGAACAAGTGGATAAAGTCGCGATTTGCGAATAGTCACGAAGCGGCGCGCGCGCTCTATTAGTATGGAGCTCCGGTTTATTAAGTTCACGTAAGATTCGCGACTAGTTAAATAACTTAGACTATATATATCCGCATATCTAATTCGTTCTTCATAATGTTGTAGTGAAACAATCAATTCTGGTATACCATTTCCTTCTTTCACTCGTTCCATCACTATAGCGAATGATACCTTATAATCGACTAAGTCTCTGGGGATGCCAGACGTTAATTTATGTCCCCTTGCACTATGCCCAAGTATGAGCAAAACGAGATTATGTGTCATCCTTGTAAGATGTCGTTGTAAATAGATGACAGTGGAAATAACGGAAAGATTGTAAGAACCTTTCGATAGGAAAGATCTGACTGTATGACTGTTATGAAAACTTATTATACAAACTCACCTGTTACGCAGTGTCATAAGATGTCGGGGAGGCACAGAAACAACAAGAGTGTACACAAGGTTGCGACGGCAATTGTACTCCGCTGATCATGTCTGCAGCGAGGCTATTTATATTATCGATTACCGGCACGTTATCTTCCGGGGTTTCATTCAGATCAGAAGTCAGAAACACATCTTCCGTTGATAATGAAACTCTTTGTCCGTCATAGTCATGGCCATTGAGACTTGTGGACTGATTGCTTTCCTCCACTTCTCCCGTAGGATTTTCGAAACATATTTGTGACTCGTGCGGTCCCATGCGCTTTAGTTCGCGTTCACGGTCACGTTCAAGTTCTGAACGTTGTCTCTTATTATTATTGCCTTTGGGTTTTGAGTAAGATGCCGGTCTTTTCCTTGAAACCGGCGTAAGACCAGTACAGGTATTAGGATTGGGCAGGGAGGTACTGGTGCGGGCATTAGGTCTGGGAGAGACATGCTCGGCTGCCAATTGCACTAGATCTGACCGCATCTGTTCTCTAGCTGCCGAATTCTCGTCACATACATATGTCAACATGATCTGGATATGATCCAGAAGTTCGTAGAGAGAGTGAAATGGATCACTTTTGAGTGCGTTGTATATTCGCGACACTACGAAGCTTAGATCATCCTTATCTACTCCTAGGTGGCGAAACGCGTTTAGAAAGCTTTCCTCCGTTTGCTTTAGTTTTCTCGCATTCTCGGTGGCTTTCTTTGATGCGGGGGGTGGCCGGATGACAGTAATATTTTCGTCGGATGTACTAGACAGTTCGGATAGCGTTGTCATTCTGATTCAGGACAGACACTAATGCCGAGTAAAGCACAATCAGAAACCAGCTGTTCTATTTATTGTTAATAAGTGTATGCCTTATACGGTATACCATTTTCAGAACGTTTTAAGTTCAACCCAAAATAAAAGGTTTAAATATACTCAATTTGGAATCGATACCATAATTTGAGACACTAACACATGATTGTTATGTAAGGTACCAATAGAATTTTTAAGTGAACTATAAATAATTAATATGGGTTCGGCTTTTAATGAATATATGCATATGCATAAAAAATATAGAGATAAAACGTCTGGCGTCCATTTTATAATTTATTGGATGACGTATGTTGATTAAATCAAATGATGTTTTTATAATAGACAGTTTAAGTTAAATATATATACGAATGTTCTTGGTATGAAAAAGGTTGATATCCTATCAATAGGACGGATGATTTTCTAATACGCCTCCGGGGTACCTCCGATGGGTTAGGATCAAGCCATTTGGATTATGCCACCTTGGCTAAAACGGGATTGTGGAATAGAAATGGGGAAAACGTGTGATGTCGCTATCCCACTTAAAAGAGGTGTTCGATAGGAAAGATTCAGATAGCGTGTCACTGATTATTATGAGAAACTCTCTCTCTCTCTCTCTCTCTCTATGTCTTTTCGTAGACAGCATACAGAAGGGGGTAATAGTTAGTAACCCAATTCGGAAATTTTTCAAAGTGACAATTAGGGGTAGTTCAATGTGTTGCACACATTGTTCAAGTATACCATATGAAATAGTCAAACTAGAACGGGAATCTGTCTATTTCTATCAAAAAGCCCTTTTGTAAACATGCAAACAAATCAGCCATATTTACTAGCATTCATATCGTAAGATAATGTTACACAGTTGTCGTAAGGTAAAAAGGAAAGTAACATTATTAATACATACGCGATTGACTGGCATAATCGTCCGATTTATCAAGGAGTTCGAATTGCCGAGTTATCCTCAACTCAAACGAAAACATCAGCAATAATATTTACTCGTCTCAGGACGTTTCGGAATATCCACGGACATTGAAGAACTGCAGCCAGTATTGGCCTTTGAGGATTTAGCCACGCGACGGATAATAATAATGGATTAAGGTTCGCAAAGTAAAAAAGGATACAGATTTAGAACAGGTCTGTCATAAAGATATTATTTATGACAGATTTTGAATTTTGGGGATGAATCTTTTGCATCCAACTAAAACTTATGTATTTGACTCGATAAATGTGCTTTAATAATACTGAAACGCGGAAAAGCAAACGAACGTAATTTGATACATACTGTTATACTCTGTTTGATTTGCTCACGGAATTTTTCTGTTAATAAAATTTTACGAGATTGCTCGTAAATCTAAACCTTATCACATGAATAAATTTACAGTCTATTTAAATCATAATACTGAAAAGTATGTCATCTTCTCTTGAAAACCACAAATTGTATTTGACATTACACTGACATTTTTAGACAGTCTGGGCGATGATAATGAAGAAAAAGAAAAAGAAGATGCTAAGAGTATTCAGAGAATAGATACAAAATACCGCTATTTTCCAATGTTGAATTCCTCGCTCTACGTCAGTTTCCAACTTGATCAACATTTTATGTCCTGTCGATACGAATTTGTTAGTGATGTTTTATTGTCTCTATACCCATGTAGTTGTTGTTTCACTGACAGAAGAACACACAGAGAAGAATCAAACTCTCAAAATACGGAATAAGTATTTTTTAATGTAGATGATTTATTCCTCTAAAATCATGAAAGATAAACTTCAATGTTAATGGATCAAAGCCAATAGAAAAACTTAAACATTAGTAATATACAAAACTGCCATTTTCCCAAACGTCCTCTAACTTTAAACCTGACATCTAATTAGGATTGATAATAACGTTTCAAACTTTTTTTCCAGTTTTATGTAATAATGAATGCGTACCAATTGACAACGCCAGTGATTGCATAGTAATTAATAGTGCTGTTATTGTCTGTCTGTAAAAAAAAGTTTGTTGTAAATGCCAATGCAAGTTAACCAGACCGTGTATTGATGCTTGCAGTGTGATATATGATAGTGATAGTAATAGGCTTTTAATCTTTAAAAGCCGAACCGGAGTATAGAAACTTTAAACTCTGAAACCGATCAGGACTGTCAACGTATTGTTACGAGTGTATTCTTTATTTATTTTCTACAATTACAACTCGTCCATTTCTGCACTCCAAGGCCCAAACCGTTAACGTAGATACAGTTCAACACGTATCTTATATATCTTATACCCAATCTCATAGAAGCATTTTCGTATATAAAAAAAAAAGGCAAAAAAAAAATGTACAAATAAAAAAGTTCTCTTGCAATGTATTATATTTGACAAAGAGTATACATAAAGTTCGCCATGCAAACTTTTATGCAATGAATAATGTATATAATCTCATTTACAAAGGATTGTAAAGAAGTAATTAACGCGTAAATGATAGCAAATGTTTGGCGGAAGCTTTGAATCATTTGAGTATCGGTAAGAACTAAATACAATAAGATATCGTTAATATCGTATTCCAACTCAAAAGCATCTCCCCCCCCCCAACTCCTCCCCCCCAACTCCTCCTCTCCACTCCTCTCCACTCCTCTCCTCTCCACTCCTCTCCACTCCTCTCCTCTCCACTCCTCTCCCTTTTTTCCTCATCCTTCATTTATTACACTCACGTTTCCAACTATAGCCAACGGAATATCAAATATATCTCGTTTGATAGTAAAGCAGAAAGTACAAAGCACCGGTGTTTGTTGAGGAGTAATTAGTGCGCACGTGGTCATCACGCTCTTCCCCGAACTCTCAAACGCGTGCGCCGCAAACTTCCCCCAGTATTCCACTGCGCTTTCGTTCGACATTACCTGTGAAAATAATAAGATAATCGAATGCGTTGTTAAAAAGGTAAAGCTGTAGAAACCCATAATTGAAACAATCAATATGTCTTACATACTTCGTATATATACTTTTTCCCAACTAATTGCTCTTTCGACCATTGTGTTAACAATGTAAACTCCTTTCCAACAAGTGTGATTTCTCCTGTACGTCGCCATACGACTGTTGGTGTGCCCGAAAACGATATCAGTTTCTCAAATTCCTGCAAAGAAAATGTTTAAATGATGAGTGAGCAACGAATTATAATCGTTTTGCATGAAAGCGCAGAAAAAGATTATTGGCAAGCAAACACTCACCAGCAACGTCCGCTGAAAACATTTCTCCATGAATATCAGGTCCTCTTCTGTAAGATTCATAATCAATGCAATAAAGGATGGACGAAAAGTCGCTATTGCACGAACTATACGCTCTTGATGATCTTTGTCCATCCTAAATATCGATAAAAAGTTCACTAACACTCACCAAGCCTTGCTCTAATATCCTGCTCATGTTATCTTTTCCCATTTTTTAACAATGATTTTCGCTCTTCTTTCTACTTACCTTTCTCTTACGTATTTAACCAAATAATGAAACCCTTCTATGTACGAAAATGGCTTTGTAACTGTTGCGTATATGCTCTCTGGTGTGTTCTTAAATACTTTTCTCTTGCCATTTATGTTTCCATCCTTTTTTAGCATTTGTCCATTCATACACTGAGGAGAGGTCATCAATGCTGGCGGCCATGCATTGGATTCCACCATTTCCATGTCAGCAAAGCTTACTTGTGGTGCTGCCATGTCTGAGAGAGGAGCCGATGAAGATAGCATAGTGGACAGGATAGAGTACTCGCGGTTGACTGCTTCGGAACCAAAACGGAAACCAGATTGTGGATAATTATAGCCGATAAGTGCCGTTGGATCTATAAGGTTTGCTGTAAAGAAAGATTGGAGCGGGAGTGAAAGTGGAAAAGGGTAAACAAAAATTGAAATATAAAATACGGGTTGATTAATATTTTGCCCCTTGAAAAAAGAAAGTTATAATTTCTAGTAAGAGATAAAAAAATGCGAAATTCATATTTGGACAATCGATATCGAGTCG
>CAJVPJ010000177.1:0-37385 GCA_910592205.1 Paraglomus occultum
TTTAGCCAACTAAACCAGTATTTCTCCTGAAAAAATCTCCTACATTTGCATAGTGAGCTGAGCCTCCAGAATAAAGGAAAGTACAACTGTTCCTGACATTACGACAATACTGCGCCACATAAAGCAACTATTATGACGAAATATCTTTATAAAACTTTCTCCCTACTTGCCATACAATCGAGACTGTATTCCTTGTGGTTTTTGCTTATTCCCTCGAACAAAGAAACAACTGAAGGAAAAAATTTTTGATATAGTCGAAAATTTGGCAAAGGCTGTTCAGGCAGTTGCTGAAACCATCCAATAAACAAAAAAAAGTGTATAAACAAAAAGTTGTGCTTATGAAAACATATTAACTGGATATCGAATTAATCGTATTTGTAGTACAATTATTATTAACAACGCGTATTTTTTTATGTATTACAAAAAAAAAAACGAATTTTTATTGACCACCATTTTTTTCTTAACACACTGTAAGTGGCGTATTTTTAATACTTGTGGACGTAGTTTAAACTATCCTCAAAGGATTCCTACGAACCGACTCTTATTTTCTTGATTCTCGTCCTAGTCATGACGCTAAACTGACTATTTCTCAAAGTTAAACACTATTCTAAACAATAAACAACCACTCACAATGCACAGTAGATAGTCGA
Organism: Paraglomus occultum; assembly: GCA_910592205.1. Lineage (NCBI taxonomy): Eukaryota > Fungi > Glomeromycota > Glomeromycetes > Paraglomerales > Paraglomeraceae > Paraglomus > Paraglomus occultum. The sequence goes on from CAJVPJ010000177.1 coordinate 651, forward strand.
GATTGTATATTTGGGAGTATTCGCTCTTTTTAACATAGAAAATATTTTATTAATAGTAGAATCACATCCACCACCTCTTTCTCGTTATCGATAAACGCTTGTTGAGATGAGGATTCAAAGGTAGTATCATAGTTCGGTGAGTGCGGAAGCGGATTTGGTTGAGGTCTCATAGTGCGCATACAATGAGACGGGACTCCCTGAGATTTTAACATTACATTTCTGTGAAATAAGTCCTTTAACCGATACGATATTATCTACAAAGTAAATCTTTAAACTGATGTGATATCGCCAGCGAAACTTTGTTGATATGGGTTGTTTCCGATAACGCAGGTTTCCACATACCTGCATTTACATCCAATCTATTGAACAGTCTTCCCTTTTCTAATTTCTTAAATGTACAGAGCGTTTATCGACTAGAGTTACAGTTTCGAAACACCTTTTTAGACTAGATTAGATACACGTACATATATGACTGAAATTATATGGGTAATCGTGTATTTTATCAACCATTTGTAATATTAATATATTTTCTTTGGGTTATTATCACTAGCAAAATTAGTGGTCTTTGGTAATTTACCCTAGTTTCACTATAAATTAAAATAAAGAATACTGTCAATGACGCCACATTATAACAAATATTAATTGACCAAAGTGGAGTTACGGCCCGCCACACAGCCGCACAGCTTAGACTCTGTGACGTAAAGATATCTTGTTATCCCGGGTTGTATTAACGTCTTTCTGATGTAGCTAATACATTCATTGCAAGATCATCCATTAGCGTTGGCTAATAATTAATGATATAGTATGTATTGTTCATAGTGTTACTTATTTTAAAGTCAATACAAAATTATGACAGTAACGTACCCAAATACTTGCCAATCTACTTTGCATCGGCAGGCGTCTACTCTGCGTATTGTTCTTTCAAGATAACGTGTAAACAATCTCCAAGTTCTTATATTTGAGCAGACATAAGACAATGCATGCGTTGAACTAGTGCTGTAATATGGTGTTAGTTGGTTAACTTTTGATTGTGAAGCGATCCTGGATACTTGACATAATAGGCAGCGTTTCTTTTTCAACAAGAGTGCTTTTCGCGTTTATATGTCATACAAACTTATGCTTCCGGTTTTATTTCGACATTAAACACCAGACATTTTATTACAAGTAACTAGTTAACACTGAGCACTACGAGCACGCTACGAAAATTGGTGTTTCGTACACAATCGTAGGATATGGTCAATTACACGTATTTTGATTTTTGCCAACCATGTAAAATGGCCTGCTAAAATGTTATCGCGTATATGTTGACTATTGCTAGTATATTTGTTTATCTAATGGTAGCGAGGTGAGTGAGATGGGTGAGATGGGTGAAATGGGTGAGTGGGATGGGGGTGGTGGGTGGGAGGGGCAGTCGAGCATTATCGAACTGTATTGCACAAGATCGATAACGTGATTATTGTCCAAAGAGGAAAGACTCCGCCCTTAAACTATATAAAAGATATTAATATGGGATTGTAATACGTACATTTGAGCTGCATGACAAAGGAATTTATGCAAACATTAATCCATACAGACGTTCTATCGTTTTCATAATGTTTCACCGGTCAAAATATTTGCTAAAAATAAATGCCTGAACGATTGACAATTTGCTTTGGAACGGGTCCTTTCTGTATGCAGGAACAGCAATAATAAAACATGCTATAACAATCAACCGATTTGGATGGATGTGCAATTGTTTCATGATTCACGACCTGATTGCACATTCGCCTCCTCTCCGGAGCGCATTGTACCAGCAATGATGGTATTTCGTCATTCATTAACACCATGGACTTGTCGATAATTGAATGTTAGAAAGACTTTAATTTGGGTTTCAATCGTTGGTATTTTTGTAGAGCGAGTTTTATTATTATGTTCTTTTGCAATTTGGGATTAACTAACCATCGACGCTTGTCATATCATAAAATGGGGTGTGTATCACAGGCACGTGTACACCGTCATATCATCCGAAGATGATTGCGTAACCCGCAAACAAAGTTCACTTGCAGAAAAAAGAATGTCATCGTTGATTGGAATCATTCGATATTAGAAACTTGCTAATCGTTTCTTTCACAAGTTGTATCGTTAAACTAGTTGTCTGGTGGCATGTTCATTTGTACACGAGTCATTTTATTGATGAGAAACATTTTCAATTGATACAAAACAATGATACCAATACCCGTTGGTTTTTTTTTATCGTTGTACGCTGTATCCCTTGGCCAATCGCAATCCAATCCCATGACGACTTTTTTCGAATCCATCTGATCTAGCATCAGTGTTTGGGTCTGGGTATCCCAGCCACGAAATAACTGGTATGCAATCAGATTCTTTCGAGAACAGACAGATAATTACGCGATGTTCACTTGACGCTTTGTTTGATACACCATTAAAATCTCAACATCACGTAATCAATAAATTTGTGCTTCGCATTACAAAAACAAGAAGCACAAATGGAAAATCAAAGTCCGCACCTCATTGTGAATACTGTTCACGGACCTGTCCTTTCCCTTCGGGACTAGGACTAATATGATCATATCAAAAGATTTACGTAAGGGGTTTTTAATAATGGGTGTGCTTGTTATTATTATCGGAATTACCGTTTTTGCAATTCCCAGTTTAATTACCAATTCGGGAATGAGGAATAATTAATAAGCCAGTTCTCCTGAAAAGTGTTTCGGGGTGTAATCAATTAACACAAACATTGTTCGAAAAGCCAAATGCGCTACGACGTCATTGATCGAATAGCATTGGTCAATTATCGTTACCTTAATTTCATTGACTATGAGGAAAAAAAAAATGTTCGACACTGTGACATTATTAACTCGATTATTGTGTTACAGCATTTGTCCCGTATCCTCATGCTTCTATCCTGTCAACAGACCGGTTGGGCATTGTGATCGTCACATTCGCTGGGGTCTCCCTTGTCTTAGCAACCAGAGATCATTGGTAAGATAATATTAGGGTGTACGCCCAATCCAGTTAATCATCCTGTCGAGAATGGCATGGCGCCAATCATTCGGAGAAACATTGTATTTTAAGTTCTCATTTTGTATAGTGGTGGGAAAGATAGAAACAGATAGGCTTTTACTATCTCTTTTTTTCTTTGTTTGTCCTGTGTAAAGAGAGATCTAGATTTATTTCCTTATTCCCAACCAGAAATGATTTCCATAGACTAGGGTAATGAGTTACACATGGTAGTATCTACAATTACCTTCCATTTTCGGACCTGCATGATATGGAATGTGAATAAAAATAATAAGGATGACGATAATAATAGCAAGTATAATAATAATCCTTTCTATCATGTGCGTCCACCTTCCTTGCTTAATGTTGCAATTTACAATTATCCATTAAGGCAAACAAAGAGACATGCAATCGCTTGTCGAATGATAGACCAAAAATATTATGTGGTTTTGGTGATACACAATCAAACAATACCATTTTTTGTTGCAATTTTTCTGGGTAACTGCCCCACTTGGCACAATCATATAGCGGGCTGGGGATGTTGCACGTGCATTCTTGTGTCTCGTGATAATGCCGTCTATTTTGAGTACAATAAATCAGGGAACAATAATTAACTGGAAATAAATCGATTTACGTAAAAATTTTATGATCGGACCCCCCCCTTCCCCTATGGAAAGGAAGATCCCCGTCAATTTAACTATACACGGGGGCATTGTATTTCCCGATAGATATTTAAAGCGGCGAAATTTAGATCACGAAACTCTACCTCGAGGTCTTTTTTATATGATTGTTGTATAATACAACTTTTTATTCCGAGACTTTCCCCTCTTTCTTTTCTCTAATATTGATGATATTCTCTACATAACCTACACACGTAAGTTTAGTTTTGGATATTATAGACTTGTTTGCAAAGAAGAGAAAAGTAGAAGAAAAAGGCTAACAGTTGTAATAATCTACCGTTTTTCTCCCTTACAGCTCGAAGGAACAAAAAAAAACCGTATACTTTCCAACCGTAAAAGCTTCCAATCATGGTGCAAGAACAAGGTGGTGTCATCACTGGACTCAATCCAGCTACTTACAATGCAAATGATCCAATCGTAATATTCATCATCCAGGTAAATAAGCATGTCGGGTGAAAAAAAAAAAAAAAAAGACCTACCACTTCTTTGATTCTAACCTATCAGACTCAATTGGAATTAAACTAAAACAATAGAAATTATCGTGAAATGGGTCTTTTGTATTACGATGATGTTGGAGTGAACGTTTCGTGGAATATAAAATGTTTATGCCGATGATGGTTATTGTTGGTCACGAACGAGGGACGATGATTAACGAAATATCGCTAATTGACAACCCCCTTTCTTATTCACCTTCAATTCCATCTCTCCATAATTTCCTTCCTTCCTCTCTCTCTCTCTCTCTGGCCAGGTTCTTCTTATCATCGTCTTCGTCCGCGGTCTCGATCTAATATTGTCAAAACTGCTACAACCGCGTGTGATTTCTGAAGTTCTCGGTGGTATCATACTTGGCCCATCTGTCCTTGGACGAATCCCCGGATTCACAGACGCAATATTCCCCACGGCATCTCTTCCCCAGCTGAATTTAATCGCAAATATTGGTTTGGTCCTGTATTTGTTCTTGGTTGGCGTCGAGTTGGATCCCAGAATGGTATTGAAACAGGCAAAACTATCCATAAGCATCTCGGCAATTGGCATGGCTTTGCCCTTTGGTTTGGGTATTGCCGTCAGTTACGGATTATATCAGATTAATCATCCCGATATACACATTGCATTCGGTACTTTTCTGTTATTTATGGGTGTGGCCATATCAATCACGGTTAGTAAAAAACATTATGATAAATATCACATTTTTGGGAGAGATATCATGTAATTCATTATTTTTTTTTTCCTTCAAATTCGCAGGCATTTCCCGTACTTGCCCGTATTGTCACTGAACTCAAACTCACTCAAACGCGAGTCGGCTCAACTGCTCTCTGCGCGGCCGTCGGTGACGATATCACCGCTTGGGTTCTCTTGGCTCTTGTCGTGACAATTGTCAACGCCTCGAGTTCTCTTACTGCCCTCTACGTCTTCCTTCTCGCTATCGCATGGGGTCTTATCTTGGTCTTCCTCGTGAGACCATTGCTATTGAAGCTTATTATCAAAACCAACAGCCATATAAACGGTCCAACAGTCTCAATGATGGCTTTTACTCTTTTCTTGGTATTGGTATCGGCGTTTATTACTGATATTATTGGTGTCCACGCCATCTTTGGTGCTTTTATGGTTGGAGTTATAATTCCTCACTCTGATGGATTTGCTCTCGGAATCACTGAAAAAATCGAAGATCTTATTAGTATTCTGTTCCTGCCAGTCGTAAGTTTTATTGATACCATTATCTTTATAAAAGTCGATAGAATCCATCCACCGTGGTGTGTGCTAATTAATTTCTTTGGACTAAATTTAGTTCTTTGCGATCTCTGGTCTCAAAACTCAAATTGGCTTGTTAAACACTGGCGCTGCCTGGGGTTATGTCTTCTTGGTCATATTTGTAGCCATGTTTGGCAAGATATCTGGATGCACTATAGTAGCTAGAGCATATGGCATTCCATGGAAAGAAGCGCTTACCGTCGGTGTATTCATGAGTTGCAAAGGGTAAGCACATAGCCCAGAGAACAATAATAATGACTTTGACATCATTCATTCCATCTAACGCGCAATGTCATTCTACCAACAGACTTGTCGAACTGATCGTTCTCAACATCGGTTTGTCTGCCAAAGTTATCGACGCCAAGGTCTTTGCCATTCTAGTAGTGATGTAAGTACATAAGGTTAAGACGTTCTGTGTAGTGTTAAAAACGTGTATATACGGATTTACTTATATATCAATTTCACTTGACAAACAGGGCCATTGTCACTACTTGCGCCACGACTCCTCTGGCAATCTGGATAGGCGCGGATGACCTTAAACTTGATAGTCAGAGAAGACTATTACTTCGAAGGAAATCCAAGGATGAGGAAGAATCCGTTTCATACCAAGCAACCGAACCTAAGAACAAGAACAACATCCTTGTTGTATTAAACAAAGTGGAATACATATCGCCCATGATGTCTTTAATCAGACTCCTCCAACCGATCCAATCTGATACGTCAACCGCCGACAATACGTCTGTCTCTAGTGACGAGAAAGCCGCGGCTAAACAAATCACCGATCATAGAGTGGTAACCGTGCACGCTCTCCGTCTCATGGAACTAGGACAGCGCATGTCCGAAATCATGAAATCTCACGAATCTGCAGAAATCGCCCACCATGATCCCATTATGAATGTATTCCGCATCTTTGGGGAACAAAATATTTTCAACGTCGAATCCACCCTACATATCACACCAGTTCAGAAATTTGCTGAACAAGTGTTGCAGAGTGCCTCTAAATCATCAGCTGAACTTATTATAGTACCCTGGAGTGGGGCTGGATCGATCGCTTATGATAACCCTGAAGACTTTTACAAACCTCGAGAATATTCCGATACTAATCCGCAAGTAGCCCAATATGTCCAAGAAGTATTCAATGCCACCGAGAACACAATCGTAACAGCTTTCGTCGATCGCGGCCTAGGAATGGTTCCAGGAGGAGCTCCAGTGACGGGGAAACCGGAAATTAAGATTTCCTTGTTTGTACCATTTGTTGCTGGCGCTGATGATCGTGAAGCATTGGCTTTGGTTGCTCGATTTTTGGAAAGCCCATACGTTGAGGCGACTATTTTAAGAATAATCAAGTCAGAAGAACCAACCGATAACGACACGCAATTGGAGCCTATACCTGCAGTACTTGGGAAAGACGACGATGGAAATATTACGCCCCAGAGACCTCCAGTTTCTACGACGATCAACCCGGTCTCATCTGCTTCGATCGCTGTGGTTAACTATTCCACTGTTGACCGAATGGCATCCAACGCTGCTGATGAACTGCATGTGAACAAGTATTTCGGTCCTCGTGGTAAACTTACAAACCACCAACGCGTCAAATATAGCGAATTGAAGACGTCTACCCCTATGCAAACGGCGGTGCAGCAAGCTAAAGATTTGGTTGGAAGAAAAGATTTGGTTGTTGTTGGACGCGGCCAGCGCAACATCTCGTATAGTCATCGAGACGAGTGGATGGAAATGATTAGGCGCATGGGAATTGGTGGTAATGATATACGTAGAAGTCTTGGAGAGATGGCAGCTGCTATGCTTGGTGGTGGTATACAAGCTAGTGTGCTCGTTGTTCAGGCGAACAAGGAAAGCAAATAAGTCGTTTTATTAAATATATTATAATGTATAACTATAGAGGAAATATTATTTTCCTTTTTACAAAATTTAATCTGCAGCTTTTTCTCAAATAAAGATTTATTAAGATAGCTCTTATACTCTTTTATAAGAGAAAAAAGATCCTTTGAAAAAAAAGGAACGCTGTCAATGCGTCGTCAACGCACACACGCGCAACGTACTAACTAGATTATATAATTTCATTCTATACATAATTTGACGTAAAAAATCGTTTGCTTTGTGATAATGTCTTGATATAGTTTTAACGTTGGGCATAGATCATTAACGAAAAGTCTATGCTATATAATAATCGTTGGTTTTGCTTGCTTAATTTACTAATTTTAATGAAGTCGACTAATACTTAGAATCTTTCACTAGAATCGTTTGTTAGAGAAATACATAAAATTCACTAACTACTAATCATTTTCTAATTTCGAAAATCGCATCAGTTTTTGATTGTCAAACATGATATTATTTAATTGGATGTCTCCTACACTCGCAATAAACAATAGTATGATTGATGGTTATAGCGAACGCCCTCTTTGGTCCCTCGGTCGAAACGACGTAGTTGTTTATTTCTTATCAGCGCAGTCCCTCATTTCGTTATTTCCGCTCCCCCCCCCCCCCAATTTAGCCACAAAACATGGACCAGCATAGCCCATGTCATATGTCAATAAAATTATCTTCACTATTGTCCTCTTTCATGCACGGAATGTTCCATGACCGGGAATATTATCACGTAATATGTATGCACATTTCCGATAGACGTTATTAGTTATTGGTGTCATGGTCAGGGTAGTCCCCTGTGTGACATGTCCCCTGATTACCAAAAGTAGGAAAAAAATCCAGAATTTTAAGAAAGCTTAAAAATCAAGTTAAACAAACGTAAAGCAGAAAACCGGTTTAATGCATATAGACACAGAAAACTCTGTATAGATGTTTCGCTCTGTACTATGCGCGATATCTACATTATTTGTTGGTAAAAAAAAAGGGTAAAGGAGTGACTCGCTCTTGATAATGTATGGACGTAATAATAGAAAAACACCCATCATTATTAAATAATTATTTTCATTACCATCGTTGTAATCAGTTATTGTGTGTTTCGTTTACGATATGTTAATTTAGCTCAGCCACACACAATGTAACTGCTCTCTAATGTATGCATGCATGCATTGCATTGGACTGTTTATTGGTCTCATGTCCAAGTCTCACACTAATATTAAACTGCCCCCAGATCTGCGCGAGTTCTCATGCATAATGTACGCATTGCGTGATATGCATTGTTACACGTACTTTTGGGGTTCTCATCAGATGTGCCAAGAAAAGAGATAAGACATAATAATAACATTCCGGTATTATTCCGGTTGGAAAGTCTATCAAACAGGTCTTAATTCATAAACCTGAGCGTTTGTGCTACTCGTGTAGTGATCATGTAAGCGGTACACAGTACAAAGTTTTTACAGATAATGAACGCCGTTTTAGAAAGTTTGTCACGGGTCCCCCTCCCCGACCTCCTTATTTTTTTTTTTCACCATTAAAAATTCCTAAATATTTATGATAAGCGGTAGACCCCTAAATAACGTTTGACATGTATCTTATTTAGTTATTGCTGTACCTATCGCTATTGGGTAATTATCGCAAATGAGAATGCAGAATGAAAAAAGTCTACTTATTCTGAATATTCAAATAAAACAAAGGCCTTCATAACCTTACTACTACATAACTCTCTTAATAAACGTCTGAGATAAAAGAGTAAATGTGGCAAGTTTGCACAGTTTTGTTATTAAGTATGCCGTAATTTACAGTTAAATATACGAAAAGTCAATGAATTCGATTGATATCAATTAATTTCGCGCTTGTACCTTGTACATTATCTGCTTATTGATTACTGACGTTGCGCTTTTTGAACGTCTATTTAGAATTGCCTATACATAATTACTTTGCCGATTGCCCGTTATTATGGGTAATATAAATGGAGCGCGAGGAGGAATAATTTTTTCTGTTGTGTATTTAAACAAGGCTAATGTTTGGAATAAAGAACAATTGTCAAATAGAATACGTTTAAAAGGTCTGGGAACACATACGATTACGTGCATAAGCAATCAATAATCAAGTAGTACCTACAAGTGTCATACACGTGTCTACTATATGTATACTCAGTCGCTTCCTCTTTTTTTACATAGCTGTTAGTTATTGAATAACAAAAACTCTCTTATTTGACCCTTACACAGTAATGACGGAATGCGTCCTTTCGATTACGAATTCAGATGAAAATATCTCCGTTTTTAACTTGCAATACCACACAGAAATGGAACAAGATACAATAGATAGTCTTTTCAATATGAAAGTAACACGACTGCTGAAAGTATGAGAAACTAACGATACGCAATATTGATTTATTGAATTTGTTAAATCAAAGAACCTATTTGTTGTGACGAGTCAATTGCAATTGCTGATATGGTAAATGATGATGACAGTTATTGAGTAATGAGCAAGATGCAAATTATTGTAATAATGACGTTGAGGCTAGTGAAAAGATTTCGTTTGTGACCGCCCTTAAAACAACGACGAATTTATTGAACAACGGCCAAATAATTCATTTATTGCATGAGAGTTAAGCAGAATGGACAATTTTTACCAATCATATGATTTGGCGATTACAAAAAAAATTGACAACTTCGATCTATGTTTCTTAACACTTCAAATATTCAGATATCACGTGCATATGAACGCTAATCCCCCTTAGGCGTGAAATACGTTTTCCTAATGAACTTCGTTTTAAAATGCTTTGCTTTGACTTTAGATTCCAGGCTGTTGTGAAATATCTTGTTGTATGCATGGTTGTGGTTTTTTGGATCCGGAAAGAGGTTTGCTTTTCGAACAATATTGTCCCAAGCCAAAAATGAAATCATTTATAACGTAAACAGCTGTTTAATATTAATGATAAAAAGTCGATTTCTTACCTTGAAGAAGAATAGTGCTTCAAGTGCATTTCAGAGACACTTGATATTCGACAGTTGCGCAGGAAAACTGAAACGAGATCCTTCAAGGCCACCATCGTCTAGAAGATCAATGCCGATTATCTGACCATGCAGGCCTTTAGGTGACCATCAATATCAGTTATATTCATTTTTAATACGCAAACATGATCAATATGAAACACTGACCGGCAAATTGTATAGCCAAGATGGTTGAATCTTTTACTGCATCGTCCGATAGATCTTCTTCAAGAAATCTATCCAGTACAGTTTTCGCAGTTCTCAGACATTTTGAGCGGTCACGGATTGCCTTGACAGGTGTGGGTGCCTTGGCACACTCGGAATGACTTAATTCAATATCTTTGTATCTGTGAACTATCCTTAGGTCAATCTTTCGCCTTCTCTCAGTATTAGCAGTGGATAAAGTTACTCCCCTGCATCACAAACATTTGCTATTTATTAGTCATTGTTCATTGTTCATACTACTATGGTATAGACAATACGGAATAATCTTACCAACGAAGCTTCAAGATATCCAAGACATCATTGAAGATGTCATTAAGGATCGGGGCTGTCATATTTATTGCATATTCCATTTCACTAAGATCTGTTTGCTTTCCAGTTTCCTCCACGAAAATGTGTGGATTGTCAAGGAATTTGTCAATCCTAACAAAAATTTAGCAGTCAACGTTTTGCTGGCTGACATAAGAGAAATACAAAATAATAATAAAAAAAAGTACATACACGCGAAAATAGATAGTTGCGATTTGTTGAACCATCGGGGGGCTCTTCTCAGATCGCATCTTAAACAAATAGGCTCGTGCATCAACATACTGATATGAATCACACATCTAAGAGTGAAAAAGGTGTTTAAAGCAATGGGGATAACACAGTATGTGAAAGAGTCTATGAATCTACACTTACTTTTTCAACAGTATCAATAATCGGTTTGATTTCTCCGTCGAAAGAATTCGGGATCATATTGACTGTATTGTATACTTTTTCCTTTAAACTACTCCACTCATCCCCAAACCATGAATACATTCGTTCTTGATATTCTAAGGACAAATCCACGATTGAAGAGAACCCTAAACTATATTTCATGTTAGCAAATCACTTTATGCATATCATGTTAATAATGATGTAAATTCTAACCGAATAACACTCATTATAATTGGGCTTCGCTCCTTCTTGCTTTTTTTAGAGACTGATTCTGCCAATTTAGTAGTATTTTGTGTGATTACATCAATGACCTGACGACCATCTTCCAAGGTCCAACCAGATTCTTTATGAACCTTTACGTATTCATCAAAAGAAGTTGTTTTAGGGTGTATTATATGCTCATCAATTAAATCATCCTCACTGTCTTCACTATCATCTTCACGGTCAATTTCTGCAGATACATCCTCACTATCATCTTCCTTGTCTGATCCGAATGGATCAAAAGGCTTAAATCTATTGCCTTGATTATAGAAACTTTATGTCAGTTGAAACATGTATTAATCAATCATTTATTAATTTACCATATACCATGTACTTGACCTGGTCTACGTTGTCGTTGATATGAGTGATTACATTCTATCTGAGAAGGTGGAGTGATAGCACCTGAATAGCCAAGCACTGTCTGTTGTAAATATTCACCATCATCCTAAAAATTAAAATTGGATTGTGATCTCAACTCCTTGATTTCTTACAAATGCAATGCAAAAGCTTACATATCGTGAGTGTATCTTTTTTGAAGGAGGGATGTTCTTTGTAAAGATCTAAGACCTTTTTTTTCTCATAATCTAGTGACGTAGATGCTAATTCCAAGGCAGTCCCATCAGCTTTGCGTTTCAGTGCAACCTAGGTTGATAATAAAAGTTCCATAATCAGATGACGAAAATAGGTGACATTAATCAGTCTATGTAATAGATATGAATTAAGGAACTCACGCGTTCTTCTTGGAGTTTATTATTTTCGAACATTTCCTTCCAAAAATAGGCGCCCTGATCATTATTATAGTTATCGGCTAAAAAGATCATTTAAACGTAGTGACAGAATCTACTGTCACATTAACCCAACCCACGCAAGACAACAGACCACGGGGGAACGACACGCCATGTCCCAGCAGCGGGACGACACGGCTGCTAGGGTGTGGTAAGCTTTCATGCGTGAAGAAGTGAGGCTGCTGGGGAACGACACGCCATTCCATCAGCACGGGTCGAAACGGCGCTGTGGATGCAGCTCCCTTCATGTGATGGGGTAATAATTAACGAAGCTTACTATTACCTGTTTTTAACATTTTGACTGCGGCGCGTTGTCGGGCAACTAAAACTTATTTATCGGCAATGTCCTTGATAGCACTAATAAACCTTTTCTTCCAAACCCTGTTGGCTTTAATAGGGTCACGGTCGTATAAGGTATGGCTGATGGGCTTCACTACCTTCTCGAGAAAATCAGAGTAGGACCATAGGTTTGGGCTGGTTTCTTTGAAGTAGGATCGGACGGCGGCATCTGTCAGAATGGAGTCAGCAGGAATCGATCGAGTTTCTTCGAAGTGGGCTCGGATGGCGACATGGAGTAGGAATCGGTCGACTAGCTGTGTCACTTACCGTTGAATTCGAACGACATGTTATATCCCGTAGGTGCTGAATGACTGAATGTGCGAACACGTGGAGAGATACGCGCGCGTTGAATGAACATCAGGGCACATTATATTAGGGGGGTTCCCTGATAAGGAAATTATTGGAGTAAACAATTTCCGATAGAATTAGTTTAGCAGCCCCTAAATGCACCGAAATTCACGTGACTCTGATACCTTATTCATTTATTAGTTCAAATCGCATTGCAGTAGTAAAAATGCTTGTACAATTTCAAAGCTTTGTAATGCCCGTCCTGCTTATATTACTCTGCCTTCATAAACAATTACAGTCAAAGCTCGGAAAAAATGCTAAAACTGATAATTTTTCTAATTCCCAAAACACGTACGTGTTATAACAAAATTTGCTCGGACAACTGACATTTTATAACATTGCGCAAAACCGATAGAAAAAAGCAAAACACTGCTATCGGTTTTCCGAGCTTTGATTGTAGCTATCCCTTAAACTGTATTTTCGGCAAATTTTGCCTACAATTTGGATTCGCCAACAAAATCGTTTTATATCACCTGACGGACTAACTACCGTAGACCATTGACTAAAGTATCCCGCAGCAGGTTAGGCCGAAAAAATTGTAAAATACCCGGTACTATGCAAATCAAATATTACGTTGTTGCGTGATAAATAATATATTGACATATCGATATGAATAGTGTGCATTTGAAGAGTAGTACACATGATATTTAAGCATATCAGTCTCTTACTTGCTTTGGTTCTATTCGCTGTTTCTCGAATAAAGTGATAACAACAATAGTAATAAGTGACAATAAGTTTTCCCTTGCTGTCCATTTTCTGCAAACTTTTTAGTGATACGGAAACAGCTTGTGGGTTTGTTAGCGAAACCATAGTAGAAGAGAACACGAATCTGTTATGCGTAACAAGTCTTTATTTATATAGAATGTATTACCTAAACGCTATGGAGTTGCCAAAGTATTTCCCTAAGTAAAATACCACTCTAAGAAGTGTGAATGTAAAATAACCCAGGGTACTTTAGTCAGCGGTCTACGGTAAATATTCCTTCAATCGTAGCAGTATACATAGTCACGTAAGCGTATTCACGAGTCGGTCAATATAGTCCCGATCATTAACCCTACGTATCGTTCAATTGCTGATTGTGTTAATAAACGGTATAATCCCTATATTAATATGTTTAACGCTGCAAACTGTTAATTAATTATCTGTTGTAGATATTTTTAATAAAAATGTCATATTGTGTTAACTTTGAAGTATGTTATACTCGCAATAGTAAGATGTATAAACTTCAAAACGTCAAAGCTTTTCAAGGACATGGGTTATAGCCTTAAAACTTTAATGATAGATACTTTTCCACTTTTTTTCTTTGCTACAAAATAATTAGAAAATTGTTCGTAAAAGAGGTTTTGTACAGATAAACTAATACTAATGTCAATAAAAATGCTCCATTTTTTTGTTGTTAAGAAGATCGAATTTAGGTAGTTTCAATTTGACGTGCGTACCTACTTTTTCTGAGCAGATTGAATTTGAAGATGTCGCATCGAACGAATGATCAGCAATTAATAGCTTTTTAATAAACTACCCCAGTATTATTACTGTCTACGCGTTCATTGGATACCCATCACAAAAAGATGTCTTCACACCTAAATTCCTCCAGCAGTGAATTGATTGCTTCTCCCTTTTACTTCAATGCATACCTTGTCACTTGGTATAAAGTACCTGGCTCTGGCCGCCTCTTACTCTATATATTATGTGTCAGTTGGTTGTCATAATCTTCCAACTCGATGAGCTCACTGGCTTAATTATTTCCCCTGAGAGTTAATTGTCCCGTGGTTAAACACTACACGACAGAGCAAAAACGTAATAAAAAAGACAAAAAAAACACAACATTATTTGAGGACAAAATTTGAAGGAAAGAAGCTAACACCAGCTGAGCAATGAAAAGTTAGCTAATAAATCTGGTGTAGATCGTTCTACTATAAGTACTATTTTTTGGAAAAACCTTTTTTTCTGATTCAAGAGTTAAGACAAATAATTTGTGAGCTAATTAGGGAGTTGACAAAGAATAAAAACTTTGTAGTAATTTGTCAGGATATGGCTTTTAGAGTGTTGTTTTTCAGAAGTTAAAATTATTTAGTCAAAGAAAATTGAAAAAAATATTGGAAATTTAAAAAAAAAAAACAACATAAAAATTTGTTGTTGGAAGAAGCAGAAAGACTTGATTGAAATAATATAAGATATTAACAAAACATTATACAAGCTGAAAAGCAACAATTCTGCAAAAGTACCAAAAAATTATACAAACTGTATCAGAAAAAAATTTATTTTTTTTTGCCAAAGCAAACATTGTACTATCAATAAGTTTATGAATTGTCTGAATCAAGAAAAATACTTAATACTGGATATACTGTTGGATAAAGTATTGCAAGGTAAAGAACTCACAGCAAAGGAGGAAGAGGAGAGGAAGTCTAAGTTGGAAAAGTGGTGAGAGAAGCTCAAGGATGACATCAGGGAGAGGGACCGTATTTTTTATACACATTTTTTATATAATTTGCTTATTTTTTATTTTCGGCGTTTTGTGCTATTGGGAAGTGGCAGGAAGTGGATGGACAAACTGTGTAATATTTGCTGGAATGGTTAAGTAATAGTAATAACTTCATAATTAGGCATGGAGTTTTAGTGCAGCTGACAGTTAATATATTTCCTTTAGAAAGCTTCACATTAGGGGTAAAATAAAATGTGAATTATATCTTGCAGTCAAACTTACAAAGTAAGCATTTTCCAGCTCCAAATAAAAAAAAGCGAAATACAATAATAATAATTTAAACTGCCATGACCATGGCATTTACTGAAGCCCCGTTATTCTCTTATTCTCTACTCTACATTCCATGTTTGCATTGTTCAAAGACTGCACCAATACAATCGAAATTAACTGCTGATTGCAAAAGTGTAAGAGCTGATAAAAAATATCAACAGAGATGAGCAATGCGAAATTTTCTGCAAGTGGGTGACACACTATGTTAATCACCCATCACTAACAACCACTCCCACATCAGAATCAAAGCTGATATTGCTGCTACTTGCAAGAAAGAGGAAATATTGTACGTTTTACTGTTTGGTAAAATCCCAAGAGAAGGTGTGGGTGCAATGTATTTTGCTTCTGTTTATATTTGTGTCCTAGACTTATACTTCCTAAATGTCATCACTTGCGCAAAATAACAAGAATAAGTTTATTCCGTTTTGGGGGTAAAAGAAAACAGCACGTCGGGATACAAGTGTGGAAATGGTTGAAAAAACCAGGTGAATAATAATGCGACTAGAGCAATATATATGGAGACGCAAATGTTTTGAATTACGAAATTTTCAGTCACTGTTGAACAGTAGACTTTCGATTTTACTGAGAAAAATATGCAGGCTCCAGTCTCAAAGTGTTATCGTTTTTTAAGTCTTACTTAACTCAAGCGGATATAAAGAAATTGTACGAAAAGGACACCAAACATCTTGTCTTTACTTGATGTTAATATTTAATGGGGAAAAAAAATGTCACAAAATTTGGGAAATGGCGGAATAGAATGACATTTATTGTTAGAATTTTGATGCACAGATTGCTCTTTCGGAGAATTGACTTCTGGAATTATCGTTTATAGTTGATTTGCAGTTGTTTATTTTCCGGCGAAAATATGAGGTGTTGTACGCTGTAATGAGTATATGGTGGAGTGGAATAATATTCCTAATAACTTTGTGTCAATTGGTTATTGAAATCAATGGGAAAGAATGGCAATTAATAAAATTTGCTCGTTGAGGCTTTAAATCGATATTTTGTAAGTAAATCCCGTGACCATGTAAATCCCGTCGAATGTCCCCAAATTTCTTACCAAGGTCCCTAAAATAAAAACTGCCTTTAAATCCGTCGGTAAAGAACAAGCTGTATTTAGTTATTGTTACCAAGCATTACACTTTGCTATTTTTAATAGACATAACATAACGTCTTAGTCTTTAAGCTCCCCTATGCTTTTGACTTGCACTACGCCTGCTGATCTTACTATTATTGCTTACTCCAGTTTATCATCAAACTCAAAAATTAAACAGTTTTACCATACTAGAAGACATTCAGAGTTTCAGATCACTATTACTATGTCCAGTAAGTCAATATAACAACACATGCGTTTTATGTAAAGTCTGCTATGTAAATTCCGTCATTATGTAAATTTCCCAAAATTATACGATTTTTATCATACTTGGAATTTTTAGCTTATAAGACTGTTTTCTATTCGTGGGTCTGAGCAAATATTTTTCTAAGCTTAATACAAAGCATGCGTCGTCGTATTGACTTACAGAACATAATAATAGTGGTTCCGGAAACTTTGAATGTCTTCTTAGCATTAGCGAATAGGTGAGACTGGAGCATAGTTGTGAGTGAAAAGTCATAGAGCAATGTGAGCTTAAAGAGTTATGGTAGCGTATGGTAGCGTTTGGTAGCAGTACAAATATTTGAATGGTTAAAGAGTTGGTTTTTATTTTGGGGGTCTTTAGTAAGAAATTTCAGGGACATTTTACATACGTAAATGCCGTTACCTGATTTACATACGACAGTCTTCTTCCATATCTGCTGTGACATACCTTCGGCCACACAAGTTCCTTATCAAACCATTGACTAAGCCTGCATTCATTGCAAGCTTGAGTGATGAGAGCTAAAATCAAACTATCTATACTTTGATCGATTTCGTCCAGAGTGCGTTGCTCCTGGTAGTTTAACGACACAGTAAGTGATGAAGTAAATCAATGTCACATTTTCTTGTGAGTTTCTTTTTCTGATGTGTAAAAAAAAGTCGCAAGTCGCAAGTCACATTTCATCATCAAATCAACGACAACACGAGATTGGTGAAATTTTCTCTCCGGTAGGTAGTATAAACCGTATAAAAAATGAATTGTATTATAGTGGGAAACTCCGATCTCATTTCTTCTCCATAGAGTAGTATAAACTGCATAAAAACCGAGTTGTGTTACACTGGCTGGGGAATAAAACTCAGAAAGAACGTTCTGCCACAATCTGTACTCCAAATAATTTCCTAACAAGTGATAACATTGTATAAATGTCCAAATGGGGACAGAAATTTATAGTTTTTCTACCGGTATCAATTGATTCGTAGTATAAAATTGTATATTAAACACTCCGCTAAACATTTTTATATCAATATAGTGGATTGCTTGTGATGGCATAATTCTAAGAACAATAACGGAAGTTATACGTACCCGAATGGATTCTAATTATACAAACAACCCTCCGTTGGACCACACGCATAACATGGATTCTAATTATACAAACAGCCCTCCGTTGGACTACATGGACTCGGATTATACAAACAGTATTCCGTCGGGGCAAGCAGCCGGTGTCAATGTCAGTGACGCCTACCCCTATCCGCTCTCTCAAGCGTCTACCCAGACCTCCAGTCAAGCTTCTTTTCTTTTGGACATCAATAACGGCATCTACACGGGCGAAAATGAACGGTTGAATACCACGTCTAATGGCGGATACGTTGAAAACAACGAAAACCGAACAGTATATGATTCACCTGCAAATCAAACATCGTCCATTTTTACTCTTTCCAACAATTTCAGCATGATGGCAAACGTTACGAGTCCTGAATGCATCATTATGGTCATGAAAGCGGATGCTCATCTGGACAGACTACTGTCCATCATTCAATTATGTGGGATGATAGAAATGTTATACGATTGTCCTTCGTGTTTTGTATATCGAATTATGTGGTATTGGTAATTCGGGTAATTATTATGATTTGTTATATCGAAATAGATTTTTTCATGTTTGCGCTTGGTTTTTTTGTAAGTTATGACCTTTGCCTGGCACATTTGAATGGATATGTCCATAATAACGTTTCTACAGAGCACAGTAATTTCATTGTAATACAACTTTTAGCATCGTGCGATTGGTCATCATTCTTTAATATTTATTTTTCCATTAAGAATTTGTTAACATACCGATACAGTTAGTTCGAGCCTGACATTTTATTATGGTATGACAATAATGAGACAGCATGGATATTAAAAAACCATAAGGAACATATTTATGGAGTATAATTTGGTCGACCCGTGTTTTTTTATGCAGATTCGAAAATATGGAAGTGAGTATACTTGTCAAACGCATGCAGTATATGAGGTAACAATTCCCAACATCCAATTGTTACCAGATCGTCAACAGACAGTGTTACGCTCGTTGCATATCACAAAGTTGAATTTCCTGCAAAATTTGCTTGCCATAAATAGTCGCTCGTACATTTATCTAATCGATTTAATTTCCAATCAGGCAAGCTCCCGACATGGTCTGTGTTAATCATCCAATCAATGCGACTCGATTAATTAGTTAGTATGGACCTCAGTCGTCTATCCATATCAACTTCTTAGTTGAGCTTCTTCACAACTTGTCTTCCCAATATCGTTTTTATTATTATGGGTGAAATGAATCGACAAATACCATGCCGTACAAAATAATGAGGACTGAGCCAACCATTCAATTTTTCCGATAAATCGTTCAAACATCTTTATTTCGGCTTGAAGATGACTTTACAATAGGGCATTTTGGAACAAGTTTATTTATATCAAGATTAAATTACAAACTATAGCGAGCGAGATGGAAGGAAAACAAGTAGTACAGAACCAGATATTGTATAGTAATAAGCAAGCAATATGTTTATATGTAGCAAGTACAGTATCATATTTACGTATTATTGTATCTCATAAACAACGCAATGCCTAACTTAAACTAATACTAATGTCAATAAAGGGGTTCCATTTTTTTGTTGTTAAGAAGATCGAATTTATGTAGTTTCAATTTGACGTGCGTACCTACTTTAATTTGAAGATGTCGCATCGAACGAATGATCAGCAATTAATAGCTTTTAATAAAGTATTATTATTGTCAATAGATCACGTGTTTATTGGAAACCCATTACAAAAAGATGTCTTCACACCTAAATTCCTCCAACAGTGAATTGATCGCTTCTCCCTTTTACTTCAATGCATACCTTGTCACTTGGTATAAAGTACCTGGCTTGATTATTTCCCCTGAGAGTTAATTGTCCCATGGTTAAACACTACAGAGCAAAAACGTAATAAAAAAGACAAAGCAAAAAACATTACTTGAGGACAAAATCGACATTACTTGAAGAAAAGAAGCTAACACCAAGCTGAGCAATGAATAGTTAGCTAATAAATCTGGTGTGGATCGTTCTGCTATAAGTACTATCCTTTGGAAAAAATATTTTTTTCTGATTCAAGAGTTAATATTAAGACAAATAATCTGTGAGCTAATTGGGAGTTGACAGAATAAAAATTTTGTAGTGATTGTCAGGATATGGCATTAGAGTGTTGTATTTTGACTGCTATTTACTCAAAAAGAATTAAAAAAAATATTGGCAATTCAAAAAAAAACAACATAAAAATCTGCTGTTGGAACAAGCAGAAAAGACTTGATTGAAAATAATAAAAAAAAATTAACAAAACATTATACAAGCTGAAAAAGCAAACAATCTGTAAAAGTATCAAAAAATTACACAAATTGTATCAGAAAAAGATTCAATATCTTAAATAATTTTTTTTTTTGCCAAAGCAAACATGGTAACTATCAATAAATTATGGATTGTCCGAAGCAAGAAAGATACCGGACATACTGTTGGATAAATTGTTGAAAGGTAAAAAACTTACAGCGGGCACATCTGTTAAAAGATAACACAGTAACAGGTGTCGGAGAGAAGCCCAAGGATAACATCAGGGAGAGGAACTGTATTTTTTATACATCATTTTTTTACATAGTTTGCTTGTTTTTCGGCGTTTTGTGCTATTAGGAGTGGCGGAAAGCGGATTGACAAACTGGAATGGGGTAATAGTAATAACTTCATAACTCAGCATACATTTCCTTTAGAGAGCTTCACATTAGGGGTCATGCAGTCAACTTACAAAGTGAACAGATGAGCATTTTCCAGCTCCAAATGGAAAGAAGCAAAATACAATAATAAAAATTTAAGCTGCTATGGCATTTGCTGAAGCCCTGTTATTTTCTTTATCCACTTTACCATCCCACATTTGCATTGTTCAAAGATTGCACCACTATAATCGAAATTAAAACTGTTGATTGCAAATCAGTGTAAGAGCTGATAAAAATATCAGGTTTTAACAACAAAGATAGCAATGCGAGATTTTCTGCAAGTGGGTGACACACTATGTTAATACAACCATCACTAATAACCACTCCACATCAGAGTCAAGCTGATATTGCTGCTACTTGCAAGAAAAAGGAAATATTGTAGGCTTTACTATTGGTAAAAGGAAAAATAATCCCAGAGAAGGTGGGTGCAATCTATTTTGTTTTTGTTTATATTTGTGTCCTAGACTTATACTCCCTAAATGTCATCACTTGCGCAAAAATAACAAGAATAAGTTTATTACGTTTTTGGAAGTAAAAGAAAACAGCACGTCGGAATACAAATGTGTGAATAATAATGCGACAGAGCAATTAGCCAATATATATGGCGACGCAAAAATTTTGAATTACAAAATCTTCAGTTACTGTTGAACATAGACTTTCAATTTTACTAAGAAAAATATGCAGTCTCAAAGTGTTACAGTTTTATATCGTGTGTTTTCTAAGTCAGTATTTGACTCAAGCGGATATATGAAAAGAACACAAAACATCTCACTTATAATCGATGTTAATATTTAATGGGGAAAAAATGTTACGAAATTTGGGAAATAGTGGAAATAATATTCCTAATAAATCGGTTATTGACATCAATGGGAAAGAATAGCAATTAATAAAATTTGCTCGTTTGAGGCTTAAATCGATACATCCGTTGTTAGAATTTGATGCAAAGATTACTATTGACTTCCGGGATTATCGTTTTAAAGTTGATTTGCGCAAACTAAAATCGTGTGATGTGAAATTTTAGTGTACACGGTGTTGTACGCTTGTAACGAGTATACAAATAGTATTGTGATACAAGAACTTTGACACTAACTTCTATTGTTATATTTTTCATATCTGTTGTGACATATTTCTTACTGACCCTATATTCATTGCAAGCTTTGAGCTAAAGCAAACTATACTTTGATCGATTTCGTCATGAGTGCGTTGTGTCTCCTGGTAAAATATTCGAATTGCCAGCAAGTTTTTATCGTATTCGGTCTTACATGTTCCAAGCTCACGACATTATGAATAACAATTTCCATTTTTTGGTGAGTTCACTTTAAGTTCGGGCGTTAACCCATCTAAAAAATGATCCTAATAGTCATGGGATTTTGAAAGGCCCAGTCTCTCAAGTGTTATGCACTAATATATGTACATTGGTTAGGCCCGTTCTAACCGATATGCAAATGTTGTATGGAAATAACCCCATCAAAATTCTTCTCCGTGAGTAGTATAAACTGTATAAAAATTGAACTGTATTACGCTGGAGATACTCCGATTTTCAAACACCTAATTTGGTAAAAATTCTTCTCCGTGAGTAGCATAAACTGTATAGAAACTGAATTGTATTACTCTAGGGATACTCCGATTTTCAAACACCTAATTTGGTAAAAATTCTTCTCCGTGAGTAGTATAAACTGTATAAAAACTGAATTGTGTTACACTAGGGATACTCCGATTTTCAAACACCTAATTTGGTAAAAATTCTTCACCGTGAGTAGTATAAACTGTATAAAAACTGAATTGTATTACACTAGGGATACTCCGATAGCAGACATGTAATTGTAATTGATAAAATTTCTTCTCCGGTACGGTAGTATAAACTATATAAAAACTAAACTGAACTGTATTACGCTGAGATAACGCCGGTTTCAGTAAGTTGAATAAACAATATCAGAAGTTTTTTATGCAGGGTGAGTAGTAATATAAAGTTGTAGTATAAATTGTAAAAAAAGTCAATAAAACGACATCGGACAATGTATTGAAAAGTAGTATAAAAAAAGCCGAATTACAACTCCGGAAGTTTATACATATAAGTATTGTTTTGTAGTGGCATAATTATACTATTGATAAAGTTTCTCTTGTACACTTTCACCAAGTAATCACATCGTTGTATTATCCTACTTCGAATCCCAAGCCCAGATACTGTTCATCACTTATCGTTATACTCGCTCTGTGTTGGTTTTAATAAGCAATCAACTCACGAAAGTCACGCATACAGAATACTTTGTTAAGAATTAACTGTTTTTCAAATTGTAGACCGTGTAGTAAAAACGCTAGCTAAAATAACACTGAGGACATGCAGTCTTTTATTGGATACGTGCGTTAAAGTTAAAGTTAAAGTTAAAGTTAAAGTTTTAAGCCAGAGAACGTTCATAATGCTTGATGTTGCAATGGCTAAATTAGAGCACGAAAACTGTTTCCCCAGTTCGCTCTACAATTATTCTGTGCATATGGTTTGGCTGCTCCCTAACATTACTTTCCCAATCACTTAACTCAATGTTTTTTCTTAATAAATCGTCACTCAATCCGTCTCCGTTTGCACCAATCTTGCTTCCGTATCGATAAAATTGGGTTTATAGATTTTGCCTCTTTCAACTTGTAGCCCCAAAATTAAGTGTCACCCCAATTTTCAGTTATCGATATCGATAAATTTATTTGTGAAGATAATAACATTAATCATACGATTTTAACTATACTTGGAATTTTTAGCTTCTGCTTTCTATACGTGATCCGAGAAATATTATTCTAAGCTTAGAAGTTTTTTGATGGTGTAATCAACCCGACCTGTAGTTTCATCACTAAGGATTCAACTTCTTTAGTTATCGAGGCTCGCTTATAAAGTACCGCATTTATTGGATAACGACTTATCAGCACGGAAGCAAAACGGTTCTAAAGCTTCTCGAATGCATAAACGCAAAACTTTATTGTACCTTAAATTTGAATGTAGGTAATTTATTTCGAAGTGCGCCGACTTTAACTATTGATGATGTAATATAAATCTTTGTATTACAGTATGTTGATACAAGGACGCTAATAATCATTCGTCCAAAGTTCTGTTTACCCACTCTATGCCGACGACTGGTTCAACAATCGGTCTATACATTATGCCATCTTCAGGCGCAGCATTTGATTCTACTGTAACTACATAAAAGTATGCGACACACTCATATGACTAATAATAGGTTATCATACTACGATAAGATTCTCAACCGCATACAGAAGTTTAATCGAATTTATTTATATAAACGAGTTCAAAATACCGCCATAAGTTGATTTTGGTTACAAATTAAAATGGGTGACGATCGTTACACAGTCAGCCGCCGCATTCTTTGTCCAGAGCAAAGCGAAGGACTACGCTGTGAAAAATTCGATCACATGAATTTCTCTGTGCGACAAAGCTATGTATAAATGTAATTGGTGATGTGATGTTATTATTATTGTCCCTTTGATTGCATTTTAATTAACACTAGTGACGTTATTCATTGCTCCACGGTTACCATTTTTAGTATAAATTGTTCCAGGCGAAACTTGTATCAGATGCATTGTATGTACGTTACGTTACCCACACACACACACATCAGACCAATCTAATTGGGTGGCAATGTTAGCAACAGTTATAAACGATTTTTCACGCTATTGACTTTCCTTATTATCCTTATTATTAAACTATCATTGACGTTTCGTATCACCAGAAAAAATTTTTAGAGTTTAAAAGAGCAAAACCACCACGTGACAAACGATATATATATATAGGGGGTACCTATGACACGAGCGAAACGCACAACAAATAACAGAAGTTATACATATGGTATTCCGTCAGGTCAAAAATGGATTCTAATTATACAAACAGTCCTCCGTTGGACCACACGAATAACATGGATTCCAATTACACAAACAGTCCTCCTCCGTTGGACTATATGCATAACATGGACTCGAATTATGCAAACAGTATTCCGTCGGGGCAAGCAGCCGGTGTCAACGTCAGTGACGCCTACTCCTATCCGCTCTCTCAAGCGTCTACCCAGACTTCCGGTCAAGCTTCTTTTCTTTTGGACATCGATAACGGCATCTACACGGGCGAAAATGAACGGTCGAATACTACGTCTAATGGCGGATACATTGAAAACAACGAAAACCGAACAGTATATGATTCACCCGCAGATCAAACATCGTCTACTTTTACTCTTTCCAACAATTTCAGCATGATGTCAAACGTTACGAGTCCTGAATGCATCATTATGGTCATGAAAGCGGATGCCCATCTGGACAGACTACTGTCCATCATTCAATTATGTGGGATGATAGAAATGTTATATGATTGTCCTTTGTTTTTTATATATCGAATTATGTGGTATTGGTAGTTCGGGTAATTATTATTATTTGTTATATCGAATTAGATATTTTTTCATGTTTCCCCCTTGGTTTTTACTGATGCTCTTGTAAGTTATGGCCTTCGCCTGGCACATTTGAATGCAGAAATAGTTTTTCTACGGACGCACAGTAATTTCATTGTGCGATTGGTCATCAATTTTGAATATTTATTTTTCCGTTTTCCTTATTAAGATACAGTTTAGTTCGATTCTGACGTTTTCTTATGCTACGACAATAATGTGATATTATTAACAAATACAGTCGCACCATCTCTATCTAAGAAACAACCTTTCATAAGGAACACGTCTATGGATATTCGACCGTACAGGCAAATATGCACCCATGCGTTTGACAAGTAGACTCACTTTCAGTATATAAGCAAACGTTCTGTGATATACTTGTCATAAGTAGTTTTTCGTACATTTATCTAATCGAATTTCCAAGCAGGCCTCTCGGCATGGTCCGTGTTAATCATCCAATCGATGCATATCTTCCAACAATCTTCCGTCAATGAAATAGTTAGTATTATATCAATTTCTTAGTTGAGCTCTTCTCAACTTGTCTTCCCCAATCTCGTTTTATTATTATGGGTGAACATGAATCGATGAATACCACGTCGTATAAAAATAATGAGGACTGAGCCAACTATTCAATTCTTCCGATACATCGTTACATTTCATCCGTCTCCGCACATTCAAACATTTTTTATTTCGGCTTGAAAATGATTTTACAATAAGGCATTTTGAAGCAAGTTTGTTCAAGTACAGTATCCCATAAACAACACTTAAACAGCGTATTGTACAAGCAAACTTGGCTGTTCGTTAATTTGTTAATTCAATTAAGTACATGTAAATAACACTACAATTATGTCCGGCGTTTGTGGGCATTGTTGTCGTACATACAATTTCCGACTAGAATCATCTGTATCACTAATTGAAAATTTTTTTGCTTTTGCCAAATAAAGGCCTCGGAATTGTTTGCTCCGTGGTATAAACTGTATAAATAATGAATTGTGTTACGATGCGATTACTCCGATGTAAAAAAAAGGAAGATATTTTTTCTTTTCCCTCCCGTGGAGCCGAATGAATGCCAAGCATTAGAGTATTTGGATTGACATCGTTGCAAACAACGATTACCGCGAGCCTGATCGCAACATGTGTGCAAGTTTGTTTAACAGACCCTTCATTTTTCACACATGCCCTTTTATAAACAAATTTCCTGTGCATCAGCAGGTTCGAATTTGAAAGTATTGCTTTCTCTTCTTCACAAAGTAATCTTGTTTGCTTAGAACTTCTTCTTCTTAAGAATTCTCTAAGAATATTGCGTAAACAATTTCCTCCCACGTTAACTGTGTTTCGGTTTTTTTTACTTACTTGACTTGGCGGTTCGACATTCATGTACAACACAAAAAATAAACTTCCTTTAAAAGGTTTCGGACATTCTGCGTAACTAAATAGAAAATGAGAGCAGTTGGTTTCGATTGATTCAAAGAAAATACTTTGCAAAAGTTCGCTTTTATACGCCTTCATTGTTTAACTACTGATTACCCACAAAAAATTTTGCGCGATAATAATAGCCAATTCCCAATAGCTTTCATTGGGCGGAAATTTCACACTTTACAAAGACACAACAATTAAAATGTGGCAACTTCCTTAATTGGAGGACGGACCGGCGGCGTTTGTATCGATGTATAGTATAAACTGTATAAAAAAAAGTCAAGTTGTCTCCGAACGCTAGTATCTATAAATGTTGAGAGAGACTTCTTCCGTCGTATTAACACACACTTGTCAAAGCCAGACAGTTTACCGTTTGCCCTTATACGCATTCCAAGTCTCGATTACGGCCAGTTTTAATCAACAGTCACTTCACAAAAATTGTGAAAATAGTATGGACTATACAGACACTATTTTTATGGACCCTTGTCACGCAAGCATGAATGAACCGGGTTTTAATGACATTTATTCCTACCATCCTGGTCAAGCGTCAAACTTTGGCAGCCCGTCGTCACAACCATACTGGCAAGCAGTCCCCCAACATCTCGGTCAAGTTGTTTGTCCCGATGGTATCAGTTTATTCGACAATAATAACATCCTCAATAATACTGCGCATCATGGTGGCGTTGGATACAATGAAGATACAGTCGACAATTCAATTCTTCCTATTTACGATAATTGGACCAACTATAACTCACCTAACATTCATTATTCTCCTTCCCAAATATCAAGTCGAACACCACACACTCCGACTCTTTGCAATCACGCCGGCACGATGACAAACACAACGGATTATAGATGCATGATAATTGTTGTGAAAGCAGACATTGATCTGGAAAGGTTGCTGTCTATGATTCAGTTATGTACGAGAGTAGAAATCATATATATTTAATTGGTCGATTTAACTTTTCTTGTTATCAGCAACTTTTTGGAAATCATTTCGGTATATTGAATTATCTTTCACATGTAGTTGGAGATGTTATATTTTATGTATCCATCCAAGTTTTTGCTTCTTTTACACAAATAGTACGTGTCGAAACGTTGGTCATACGTGTCTGGATTGCTTTAATTTAACAAATTAAAGAGTAAGGTTTATAATAACATGGAAAATAAATTTATTAACAAGTAAATCGCTTACAATCGTTTTTATTACAAAACATGTTTAATTCAAATTTGAATATTCGTCCCATAATCCTTGATGCAACAATTGCCAGTTGAATACCTTTGGTGAGAATCTGCTTTTTCTAAAACAAAAGCAAGATTCCTGGACAAATCGATGTACGCAAGATTATCGATTTGATCATAAGCGAAGCGCTAACTGTTACATCTACCCTTTTTACGATGTGCTGATGATGATAAGCACTTTATTTATGTTGTCAGCCACAATATTATTGACGGTGTACGCTATTAAACCTCGTTATTACTGTATTACTATGCCGAATTGTGATACTGCACTTTTGAAATAATTAATCGTCTGTCCATTGGTTATTGCGAACTCAAACAATAATTTTATCAAAATTTGGTAGAAGACTTTAGCATAGTATACATTGAACTTACGTCGTAAGATCGAACAATACAAGTACAGATATTAATGCAAAATAGTGTTTCTTAATTATATACATTAAGACGTTATCGTTATATTTCCTTTACGTTCACAATTTAAATGTACTTGTACAATTAGCCTCGATTGCAAGAACATAGAGCGTTTAAATCCCATCGTTGGGCTGAACGTTTACTGCGCGTTAAAGAAAATAAAACTTGGATACGAGTTTACTGTAGCAACGTTCCAACCCAAGTTTGATATAATTTTTCTTATAAAATTCATTTCAACATAGTCAAAGAGGAGAGAAATATAAAAAAATTCATGTTAACAATTAAACCCTTCTACAAAAATTTTTTTCTTTCTATTGATATTCAACTTTTAACACTTCAAACTTTTCTCAAATGCGAATACAATATGCTTTACTTTATTTAATGTTAACTTATTAATAGATATATGCGACTTGTTATTCAGAGTCGGCATGCATACAGTCTTTCAACTATTCATAAATGTTATTTAATATGGTAAAAAACTACGAAAACTAAACAAAGTAAAACAATTCGTCATTGTATGGTTACAATTACAAGACGACATTATCATAACAGATGAACTGGATAACACTTTATGATGAATACAGTTGTCATTTGCTTGGTAGCATCTATTTACATTTTGAACAGTACTGCACGTATTGTTATCCATAATAGTTCTGTATGCATGCACTCTATTATTCCGACGGTGAGCAAACGTATTTTTATTCAAGAATTTCCCATTCCTCCTTCCCTGATTGGTTCTGCAAACGTATGCAAGAAAAGCGAGTCTGCGTCGTTCTTGGGCCAATTTAGAAAGGACGCCAAAATACTGTTTGACCGCGTCGGGTTGCATGTTCCATTGATCATTGGCAATCTCTGAGATCTCGTGAATGGTATATGATTTATTAGGGAATTGTGAGCGTAGTCCGCTTGAGAAATTTTTGCGAAAAAGGACAAACGAATTTAGACAGTTTTCGCGTTGATAGTACGTAGGATTGAGAAGAATGTCAAGGTCGACATTAAGGATGTAGGGTGGGTTCATCAAAAGACCGATTTCAAAAGGTGTGAGCGAGTCAGTATTGAAGATTGAAGTATTCGTGGAAGATGGATCTATGTGAGATTGATCATTGAACGACGGAGGTGCCGGAACAAAAGAAGACATGTTATGAGACGTTTGTCTGATAGTTGATGGCAAGCATACAAAACAGCCATACTTATATACAATAATAAGATTTTGCTGAGTATACGGTTACAATATATGCATGCATGTAACGCTAACCTACCAATGCATACCACATGCATCATTGTAAAAAATTTACTTATTTGTCAATGTTAAACAATTAACAACTAACCATAACATAATTGTATAAATTAAGATCCCGTGACCTTGCCCAGCCCCAACGGCAGGAAAATCATACATTGCCCTTGCCAGACTTGAAAATGCCGTAGCCCACTTGCTCAGTTTACTTGAAAGAAGACATGTCCTTACTCAGCGTTGGAGTTGGAGTCAGTCACATACGAAGGTGGCAATGCCAAGGTGGTAATGGAGTGGCAGAAACAGACATGGAATCACAAAACACTTGCAAATTCACCGCATGTTCGGTTCGCATTCCTCCGCATACGAAAAGGAAAGTGTAGTGTTTGAATGCATCGAGTACAATCGCCGATAACGCTTCATTGTTCGCTTCCTGTCATCTGTCATTGCGCTTCTACATCTCCTTGCACTTTTGTACACTCTTTGTCATCCTTCTTTATTATCCACCTTTCGTCAAATTTACCCAATAAACCATTCCTTAGTCTCCTATTTACTTTTGATCGCATCGGGCGTTAGAAATACTACAAAAACATCTACTTCTGACGTTACCGTTTGTTTCCGTGACTGTTGGATTCGAAGAATAAGAGTCGTCTTTGGATCTGTTACGCAAATGCCAGTCTGGAATGGTGATAGCGAAAATGGATATCAGTCGTTCAGTTATGATGGTAATTGTCTTAGATAGGCTTCGTATTTTCAACTGGTACAAAAGTTAATCGTTTGCTTTTGTATTAGAATAATTTTCACGGGCAAGCATGAACTACAGACGTATCGAAGGCGATAAGAGTGTCAGAACTCCCATACCAATCACATTATCGAATCATGTGGAAGAATGTCCTGTGTTTCTGGGAATAACAAGACTCACTTCCCGAAGACGTGGCGAGGGCTACTCATAATCTAACGGAGACTGGCTGTACCATAAGTCGACAGTGAAAAGAAAACGCTTAAAGGCATTGATTCCGTGTAAACACACTTGCGAAAGCTTGTTGACAACTTTGATGCATGTGATGCTTCAGGCTTTAAAGGGATTATCTGGCGATTATATAGTCGCCAAAACTCGGCAGTTTGTCTTCAAATTTACATGAACAAATTTCATAAGATTACTCGGAAAACTCAAGACGCGGTAATCAACTCCATCGTCGGATGATTTGCCTTCCATTCGTATCAATGGAAAATATCTAGAACAATACCGCTCGTAATTTCTGGGCGCTTCTTACCTTATAGATGCTAAACGTCAAGAACAAGAATGTATCACATTACCCGGTAGGTTAGTCAAAACGATAGAGTTCTAATTCTTGCATATATGAGGCAGACTCGTCAATTATACCAACTCACTTTATACGCGCAGGGTAAAATCGATTCGCAATCTTACAACAATCTTTGCAACTCGAACGTAACTAACTGAGTAGTGTTTTTACTGGTATTTTGTGTATGATGAGAATTCGCAAGTAGATCAAAGCGTTGCTAGTTTGCAAGTATGCTTCATTCAGGCTTTGGTCATGAACATTTTTATGTTCATGTGAACAGATGCAGGAGAAAAATTCGATCCATATAATAACAGTATATAGCTAATATACAGTATGTATTTGATGGGTAAAGGGAGGAAATAAAATGTCTAAAAATTGGAAACATGTTTATTACGTGAATGATTCTCTTGCAAACAACGGACTATTAAACATTCGCAAATCCATTGTCAAGTCGAATCCGGTTTGTATTCATATCCTAATTCATTTTTTGACATGTTTACCATTCTTAGTCCGCGTACGGTTGAAAGGCAGTCAAAATGTCTCGCAATAATTCGCTGTTACAATCTTAGGAGAACGTTCCCCTGGTGAAATATTCATGGATACATATTTTTGTTTATAAAATATAACTTTGAACAATATTAAACTATGGATGAACCAATGCGACTGGGTGCAAAAAATAGAACAAAACGACAAAAGAAGTGATCTGCGGCGTCACTTCACTTAACTTAATGAGCGACATTATTGTACAAGGAAATGCTAAGCTCTTCCTGAATGTTACATTACATTATGATCATACGCCTATTTTCCATCTGCGTCCCGAAAACAACATTTGTTGTGCAACTATATTTTCTTATCTTGATTACTACTCGTACATAGAAATAGACCAATCATCGATTATTTATTAATGATTTACCGAAAAGTGATGTAGTTTTATATAAGAACGTAAGCCTACTCATACATTCCGTCTAATCTTCAACCAAACGCCGTTTGTCTCTTATCGTTATACTTGTTCTTATAACTGAACATGGCCGGTGTTAATAACCAAACGATTCACGACAATTATACACCCAGCAATCCATCTGATCAGGAATATTATATTAATATGAACCCTAATTATACTTACTATTACGATCATCCTTGGAATCAGTTGCACGGTACAAACCCGGATTACGCAAACAGTGGTCTTCTATTAAATCAAACAGTTAATAGAGGCTCCAATGGCATCTCTCTCCAACCTCCAAACCAACTCTTTTTCCCCGGTACTCACAGTAATAATAACGTTTTCACGAGCGAAAATGAACCGTTTTACAACCCGCCCTCCGGATACGTTGGAAACAATGAAAATCTTGTCAACAGTTCAATTCCTCCGACGAACTGCAATTCGAGTAATACAGTTCACCCTTCGCAAATGTTGGCTCAATCACCACCTGCGCCTACTTATCCAAACAACGCTACCGACACGGTGCCGAACGCCGGTTGCGTGATAATTATTATGAAAGCAAATATTAACTTGGAAAGACTACTGTCGTTTATTCAGTAATGTGAGGGGAAGAAAGGTGCTTTGAGTGGGTAACAAAAGTCTGCCATGCATGGCATGTTATTTATTTTAACCCTTCATGTATTCGTTTGCTCTTTCACATTTCGTTAATGTAAGACTTTATTGTGCCCTTTTACATCTCAATTTGATCGATAAATTTTGTGACAATTACCAAAATATTCGCCTGGCGCATTCGTCAAAGTGGGATTACTCTTGATAATACACCTCTATATTCGCAGCCACATAAACAATCGTATTCTAGCATTTCTTGAAAGAGCATTATTTTCACAATTCTATTCCGTAGATCGATGGTATGCTGTCCTGCTAACTTTGTACAACAAGAAATTATTCGAAAACTTAATCTTTGCCGGTTAGAGTTTAACAAACTAACCCTCTACCAAAACTCATGCAATAAGTCAAGAGTATTAGCGAAAATTTAGCGTTTATAATACTTTTATCCCCATGAAATACAATAATACGATTAATCAAACGTCTTATGCCTCCTTATTAGTTCCTACCTAACTTAGATTATACATATATTTTATCATATCTAAAATGCATAAACTGGATTAAGCTTATCGTATTATTGAATACAAAAAGTCATTTGAACCAGAAATTATACAAGTATTCACGCTACTATCATTGACACAACAGCAATCATTTACTCTGTACATCTATCTACGTTTTGAATAGTACTGCACGATTGGTATCTCTGATAATTCCGTGCGCGTCATGAACTCTATTATTTCGACGGCCCACAAAACATTATATTTCCGAACGAGAATTTCTCATTCCCTTCCTCTGTTTAGTTTTTCTCTGTCGGTCTATAACCATAACCGGGAAAGGTCGCTCTTGGGACGGACGCCAAAGTATTCTTTGACCAATATTCGACACCTGGTGTCGTTGTATGGAATTGTGATCGTAGTCGGCCTTTGAGATCTCTATGAAAAAGAACAAACGAATTCGGAGGACGAGAAAACTTTTGCGTTGCTGGTTGAGAAGAACGTCAAGGTCTCGACAGTAAGAAATTGATTTCAAACAGTGCAGTGCGATGGATGTATTCGTGCAAGTTGGGTCTGTGTGTGATGAAGACATGTTATGAGATTTTTGTCAGATGACGAAAGCATGAAATCAGTGAACAGTAATATACCGTTGCATGCAAATCGTATGTGACACTAAACATAAGGGGTTAAACCCTGCATAATGCATTCTCAAATAACATGTATAAAATAACTACATCAAAATCGCGTGACCTTGCC
Organism: Paraglomus occultum; assembly: GCA_910592205.1. NCBI lineage: Eukaryota > Fungi > Glomeromycota > Glomeromycetes > Paraglomerales > Paraglomeraceae > Paraglomus > Paraglomus occultum. The sequence continues at coordinate 34,320 of CAJVPJ010000177.1, forward strand.
ATCGTTAAAAAAAATATTATTAACGACGGAATCTTGAACATTTGCACTTTGATTGAATCTTGAAATTTTGCCTTTGCCTGAATCTCGAAATGCCTTCAACATCCGTAGCCACATGCTCAGTCCACTCAAACTATCTATGGAAAGAAAGCACGCATATATAGTCGTCTTACTCAGCGTTGAAGTCAGGTCAGGTCACATACGAAGGTAGCAACGTCGAGGTGGTAACAAAGTCGCAGAAAGGAGCGTGGAATTACAAAATACTTGCAAATTTACCGCACTCCTCCGGTGTAAAAAGAAAGCTATTCAGACGTAGCGTTTGAATGCATCAAGTACAATCGCCTCGTTGTTCGCTTCTTGTCATCTGTCATTGCGCATATACATCTCCTTGCACTTTTTTACATTCTTTGCCATCCTCCTTTACTCTCTGCACTTTGTCAATTTACCAAATGAACCATTCTTTGGCCTACTTTTCATCGCATCAACGTTAGGCATAGCATACTACAAAATATCATTCCTTCACTATATACACCCGTCATTGATTCGAAGAATAAGGTAAATTTACAGTCGTCTTTTGGATCTGTTTAGTCAAATGCCGGTCTGGAGAGTGCAGACATGGAAATTAGTCGTCTACTCATAAATTGTTTGGTATGAATAATAACGTCTTAGAGATTCTTCGTATAATTTAACTAGTACGCAATTTAATCGTTTGCGTTCATAGCATAATTTTTACGGGCAAACATGAACTATTCTTCAGTGATAAGAATATCAGAACCTCATAAGCAATAATGGTCTCGTCACCATGTGGAAGGACATTCTGTGTCTCTAGGAATATTATGCCTCCCTTCCCGAAGATGTGCAGTACTCATAATCCAACAGAGGCCGGCTGTACCATAAGTCGACGATGAAATTAAAAGACACTGATTCTACATTTAATATCACACTTTGCGAAATTTTGTTGCCAGCTTGAGCTTTTGAGGTTGAAAGAATTATCTGGCAATTATGCAGTTGTCAAAACTTGACCGTGCATTGTCGAATTTACGTGAACAAGGTTTTATAGAAGATCGTTTGAAAAACCAAAGACGCGGTAATGACTTGTCTCCCATTTATGACATCTACGGAACACCGCCCACAATGGCTGCGTGCTTTTTACCTTATCAATGATAAACGTCAAGGACGAGGAATTGTATCAAATGCCCTGGTCGGTTAGTCAAGACGTAAGAGTTCTAATTCTTGTGTTTAGAGCAAACTTCAACCAGACTCTCTAATTATACCAACCGGATGAAATCGATTCTCAATCTCACCAAGTCTCTGCAACCCGAACATAGCTAACTGAGTATCACTAAAGGGGCATTGTGCATTAGAGATTAGACAATGATAGAAGTTGCTAGTTTGCAAGTATACTTCATTCGTTCTTAGTCTACGTACGGTTAAAGTGACCGTCAACATGTCTTGCAACCAATTCGGTATCTACAATCTTAGGAATAAGTACCTTGTTAATCAGTATGACACCATCTATATGGATACATAGATTTGTTTTACAAATATAACTTTGAATGAAATTAATTAAAACCATGTGTTTTATTTAGATGAGTTTATCAAAACACAAGTCCAGCGAGACGCTGATAAATAAGCACGAAAATAGCAGTTACCTGCAAGAGACAGCCAGTAGCATTTCTCTTGTGTCACGTACGGGTAATTCCTTTAATACTAATAGTTAATTAAAGTTAATGTTAACACAAATAAACGTGTACATGGATTTGACCCATTCCACGTGGCGAAAATGAACAGTTACCTGTCCTGGAATCACGCATATTTTTGTCTTTTTGAAAGAATTTTGCTCAATAGAGCAATTTGTGCAACTTATGAACAATAGTTAGTGAATTGATAATAAAGCCATTATAGCTTATGGCTCATTGGCACATACTTACAATAAATGACATACCGGGTATATAAAAACACAAAATCAGTCTACGTCTATCTGATCTTCACCTACCCGACGCCGTTTGCCTTCTATCGTTTTACAGCCGATATGGCCGGTGTTAATGACCAAGCGATTCACGATAGCTATATATCCAGCAATCCGTCTTATTATATGATCCCTAATTACACTCACTATTATAGTCCTCCTTGTGATCAGAGGTACAGCACAGCCCCGTATTACGCAGACAGTAGTCCAACAGTTAATGGAGGCTTCAATGGAACCTCTCTCCAACCTCTCAACCAAGTTTTCCCCTCTTCCAACCCCGCGCCTCACGTCAATAATAACATCCCCTCGAGCGAAAATGAACCGTTCTGTAACCCGCCCCACAAATACGTCGGAAACAATGAAAATCCTGTCAACAGTTCAATTCCTGCGACGAACTGCAATTCGAGTAATACAGTTCACTCTCCGTTTATTTATCAAACGTTGGCTCAAACACCATCTGCGCCTACTTATCCAAACAACGCTAACGACACGGTGCCGAACGCCGGATGCGTGATAATTATTATGAATGCAAATATTAATTTGGAAAGGCTACTGTCTTCAATAACGAAGCAACGCTATACATGTAATTATTTATTTTAGCTTCTTCCCTATATCAGATGTGTTATTAGTCAATCTCGGGTTTCCACTTCATATTGACGACAATTCTCTGGTTTTTAGGACTTTCATTGCTTCTGCTAAGACTTGCTTTTGCAATTCTAATTCAATAAATTTTGTGACGCAGTTGCCTCTGCTTGCATTCTTTTTATTATCGAATCAAAAATGACAAGATTATGGTCATTACATCTCATCTCTTGGCAAGAATTTAGCACTCGTCAAAGTATCCGATTGTCCGAACACATGGGTGCTGCCTTATTTAGACATCTTCACACGGTCCATCCAATCCGCTGCAATATAGCTAGGCATACCGCTTTTATATGTAAATAGATAAAACAGGCTTTAGCGAGCACCCTGCTGTGATTATAAGCTCCTCGCAATCCACTAGACATCTTTTATGCATTCAATATGACCTTCCCATGCGGCATAATAAATCGGAGTATTGCCCAATTCATCCGTTATATTCACCTGGCATCCAGCATTCA
>CAJVPJ010000178.1:0-37314 GCA_910592205.1 Paraglomus occultum
TAACACTTTTATTATTATGATTATGGATAACGTTAGCGAAATAAAAGTATAAATGTAAAATATAAATAACCACACTGTCAACGAAGTGACAGGTTATACACTAGTTGATTTTAAAAACATAAGGAGCAATTTTTTCTCCTTGAGCTTTTTTGAGAATGCTTCTAATGGTGCTGTAATTCTTGGGTTCCATAGTGGATTTAATGTAAATTAGTTTCATGTTAATAATAAATTTTTTTTTTATATAGAGATAATTCTATATTAATATGTAAATGTATTCTAATGGTGCAGAAAATTAAAATAAAAAATAATTACGGAGTATCGAAATATAAATTTATAAGTTTTTATGGTTGAAATCGCACATGGATATAATAAATCTCGTGATCAAATATTGAAAATCTTTCATGAAACATCTGATCGAGCAGAATATTTATATAATCAGGGTTTGTAATATGCTACATGCAGAAAAATTTTCAAAGCATTTAATCATTTCTATCCTGAATTAGAAGTGGGGGGATACTTTTGTATATCTATTTTTTCAAGTAGACGCATAAACGCTATTTCTTAAACTTCGTATCGTATTTGTGGAGGCATAGCTTTTGACTGTTATCATTATATTCCAGTAAACAACACCTTTATGAGACTACTCTAGTGGAATTCATATTAGTATCACATCATATTCCTTTCTTACTGAATTAAAGCATTTGATTCGTCTCCCTTCCTAGATGTCAACCTTAAATTAGCAATTGATCAAAGAGATGAAGTCTTGAACATTCAAATACCTTCTGGGCTCGCTTCAGATCTTCTACACTGATAGTTGCAGGAATCAATTCTCCCTTCTCTATCAAAAGCCTCCTCATAACTCCCGGCAATAAGCCTGACGCGGGAGGAAAAACGGTTTAATATGAATATTCGGCACGATCACTGAATATGTTTAGACACCTTACCACATTCAACGGCGGGTGTCTTCCAAACAGATTTCCCGTCTTCGTGATACTCGACAGCAATGTTTGCTATAGAACATTCTGTCACTTGATCCTGTTCGTTGTAAATAACAACGTCAAATATTGGCAAAGAAGGAAATCTACTGACTGCCGCAAGAAATCACGCAACAAGATAGGTTAATTGCAACAAAAAAAAAACGTTAACGATATTAAACTTTTCAACGATATTGATTTCAAAATCAAGCAACTGTGCAAATACTACCAACGCGTCGTTTTGCACTTTCATAAACACTTCGATGCGTTGTCTTATGAAGGACAAACGGATTATTCATCGTCGAGGTAGGAACATTATCCAGGCTTACGTACAATCGACCTTTGGATCCAGAAATGACATTCAGATAAAAGAAAACTAAACCGAATTCTTTCAGAGGATTTGAAACACAAACCCGGTTGATTGACGTTTGGATTTATTACAACGCTTGTTGCACGCGTCGCACCATCGAAGGCAACTGTTAGCCTAACCTTTAAATTGTATATTGAATGCTTGTTCTTATAAAGGCTTCCACGAGAAAAGCATAATGTCGCAATGCTTTAAAATGAAAGCATGCCGCGAAAAGTGTATCCTGAAATTACATACTCGTTGAAAATTATCACGATCACAGGCTTCAACGGCTCTTTCTAATTCTGTCTCAACGACATTAAGAAAGTCAGACTTAAGACAGGCTTGAAAGTTGTCGCTATTCGTGTATTTTATGAAATATTTTGCTGCTTCAATGAGTCGTTCAAGATGGTATGACAACAAGTAAAAGCCTTTATTTGGATTCGGGAAAAAAGTTTGAAGTGGGTCAGCAAAAAACCGATCATTCATTGAGGAAATTAAGAAATTAACCTGATTGCGGCTCATAGAGTAAAGTTTCCAGCAACTCAAACGCAGGCAGATCTTCCATACTAGTTGGTGATTTAATACGTAATTGAAAACAATTGTGGAGACGAGCAATCAGTGTGTAAAATGACAATGGCGCTAAAACGTATAATGAAATAATGGCCTGGCCTGGTCATATAGGGTTTAGGTGCACATCATTCTTGATTATCAAGTGATCTTGGTGATTGGATGACATAAACTGAACAAAAAAATGCAGTCTTCTTCACTATCCCTGCATGTGGACATGTTCAGGCGCACGTGTTTGACTAATAATAACAAAAAGTGCGTTGTCATTTGGAGCTCTTGTCCATAACAATGGTGCTTGGTGAAGCAAATACCCTATCTTCCAATCAATGTTTCTGTAAATAGCCGAATTTGCTATCGCTATTCACTGCAAAATATTCGATTGGTCGAAAATTCATCTCATGTATTTTGATCTCATTATCATATCGCTAGATAATCTTTCAACAACAATTTATTTTTCAAATCGCTCATGTTTTTCATCATTGTACAAATTACCTTCGTTCCCTTCTAGCAATTTCCATCACGCACCCCAATACTATCTTGTTGTAGCTGCTTCTTTAGCGCTGCCTCGCAATAGCAATTGCTGATTGAAATTTTCTACTTTCTCTGAAAGCGTTTCGTACGCTAGATCAGGCAACGAGACCTGGACTCTAGAGTCTTTTTGAATACCGCAACTCGTAATCATTAATGTTTTTCCCTCTATTTTTTCTGAATCTAACAAACTTAAATCATCCAATTTAGTGATTCGTTTAGTATGACTTTTTAACAACGGTGGTTATAGTGCCTTTCGCGCAAAAAGTAATTCTCAAAAATATAGATAATTCAGGAAAAATGCTTAGCCATTTATCCATTATTCTTCTTTGATTTTCCTTAGTCTCGCATTCTACAGAGACTAATTGACTTTCGACACGAACAAACAAGGCAAGTCTTTGGCTTCTAGTCTTGCGCACCATGCGTAATGCTTAAACTGGATTTAGAGAAAACCGCTTTCTAAAATGGCGTGGATTTCTGAGACGTATGCTCGCACAAGTTATGTGTCTACTGTTAGTTTCAATTCTTATTTGAAGTATTCGATCAATAAAGCGTTGTCGATTTCGGCTTACAGGTGATGCTAGAATCAGATTTCAAATTTGGAAATCTCTAAGGTTTGATTTAGCAAATATCAATTATAATTATGCGGCACTTCTTGAGTTTATTCGGTATCAGATCGTACTATATCAATCATGTAGGCGAACATCATATTAACGAGTTTGCGTTTATAGCTGGCTGGCCAAGAGACATAGGGCGATCTAAATGGTATACATCATACGCAACGTTGATCAGACATGGGAAGAATATGATGCATTTTAACTGGCACGTTATATTGTTTCAGATATTTAACATATGATATAGCATGTGGAGTCAACAAATGCCCTCAATAATCAATGAGAGTGTGAATGACGCCAGTTCGAAATATGACGGCGAAGGACTAAGAAATACTGGTCTACTAGTTGCTTTTGATATTATCATCGCATCATTGTACTGAAAGTCATGAAAAGAAAAAGGACTGTTTGTAATCACGCATACGTTGTCAGGACAATGGGCTTTACAGTTCTCTGATAAATCCAACGTATACGTGCACCTATAAGACAGATGGATCCTGCTCGATATCATTTCCGACGACAACCGTTACATCCAAAGACTGTTCAGGTTCGTACAAACAGTTGTACTCTGGCCTAAACGTTGCGTCTGGTTGCGGATAGTAACTATAATTGTACGTCTGTTCGTGTAATTGCCATTTGGAACGACGTCGATTATAGTCCTTGGTCAACGGCTCGGGAGCATTAGGAGGAGACAGATGACAATCTCCAACTACCAATTCAGCTTCTAGATTGTATGAACGCATTTCATTAACTACACAACGTAACCACCCTCTAATCAATTGACCGGCATTCACGGCCAGAGGTTCTTTTAGCAATAATCTGACTTGCTGCCAATGCGTCCGTTCGGCCAAAGGACTCGTTGTCATGTCAATTCCTGTGCCAGGAAGTCCAAGCGGTGAAGGAGCAAAATGTAAATCAAACCAACCGGCTATTCCATGAATTATTCCTGTATAATTTGATTGCCATACAAATGGTATGACAAAGTCTTGAAGTTCGCTCAATGTAATCGTGTAGAAATCAATAACATAACCCCCAGGAGTTGATGACGCAATCAGCGTGCGAGGATCAAAGCTGCCAACAATAGGCATACCTTAACGTGGCAATTGTGATATCAATATGGCGTAGACCAAAGTAATACAATTATTACATCCCGTAGAAGCATGCTTGCTTACCAAACATTTCATCCTTGGCATCATTATAAAGCGCCGATAGATCAACACCGTAGAACGAGTTCTGTTCCCAAAATCGTGCTTTACCCATGGTATCAGTCCACAAGGCAGCATCAGTAAAAGGTGCCAAATGTATCATGCCTGTTGCAGGGAAAAGATTTCCGCCCGGTTTAAGGAATTTGTCTCTTGCGTACAGAAAGCTTTCTAGCTGCAAAATCAAAAATGGGAACGATTAGAATAAAAACAAGTACGTTATATGATGACGTTATCAAATGTTAATATTTTTCCTTACCATCCTTTCGTGAATAAGCAAAACTCCGATCGGTTCAGAAACAATCGTATCCACCTTTGGGATAGGAAGATCCGGTTCCTCTATTTTGGCTGCATACAAGCAAAAATAACGCGACTCAAGCAACACGTCTTCGTTTGCTGACATCGAGGCGTCGCGTTGTTCTTAGCTCTACCTTGAATTATCTCTATCTTGTCCTTCAAGAACGCATTTTTAGCCATATTATGGTCCGAGGGCAGGTTGGCCGCATCGACAATTTTTTTCATTTTCTGTGCCATTTGAGAGGCTTCTACTGCATATACCTTGCGTGCGCCCGCTTGCACGGCAAAATAAGAGAGAATACCCGAACCTTACGGATAGATCTATTGTTACGATTTCACCATTCTTTTAAAAAGCATCTAAAGAGTATATATGAGGAAGCAGCAGAAGACGTACCGGCTCCAACATCTAAAACAAGCTTGTCTTGAAAACAGGTGGGCCCATTCAAGAGGATGGCCGAACGATACGTTGACGTTCGGACCGTGTCTTGAAGCATGTTTTGCTATTTAAAACATATTTTCGAAAGCATCAGAACAGATAAAAGTAGTCTGACAGATGGCATCAGCCTTTTTGCAAAACACGTACTTGGTGCTGAAGCATAGCATAGTATGAAAAGTATGCTGGATCGCGCTGTTCAGTTGAAGGTAACTGACCGTTGGACGTCCCTGCTGCGTCTTCGGCGGAAGCGTTGTCTGGATTTGACAGCATGACTGATTACGTTCAGAACTCGAACTGTTCTCTGTTGCATTAAAAAACATTGACGCCACAGAAACACTTCAGGGGTTAATCCATAACGTGATCATACAGCAGTCTGCATTTATGCATAACGATTGTAGGAAATATGATAATAGTAATTATCAGGGCATCTTTCTCAACAGCTAGATACATGAGAGCAATTGCAAATTTACAGAAATATTGTAAAAGAAAGCACTCGGGGCAAATCTTTCAAATTCAGTCATTCCCGCGACAGTATGAAGAAAGCCAGTGTGAAACCAACGTTTAGAAAGCAAGTGGCAATTTTCAAAGTGTGGTCAATTACAACCATCGAACGAGATCCAAAAGAAAGTTTTTGGCACTTAGCATTAGTTACGATTCCATAATATTACTTTTTTCTTGCTTCTGAAGTAGAAGCAGCAAAAGCAATGATTGCCACCCATCGAACACGGACGCCGTGGCCAGTCATCGCGTTCTGCACATACTTGCAGTGTTGATTGCCTGGAATCCGCTGGAACATGCACGGATGACGAACCTTTGCTAAAACGGCGGCCGTCGTGTGATTCCTTGGGCGATATGTTCACCAGGGAGGGCAATCAGTTTGAAAACAATGATAATATCAATTATTATTATAATTATTCGTTGTGAATGTCACTGACAAGTGAGTTGTATTAAATTATGTTAACCTGCCAAACGTTATTTACAGTCTTATAGTATGATCGAAAATATTTACAAAATTTAATGTTAAAGATAGAAGCATTCATCTATGGGAGAGACCACAAATCAAGATATCTATCTTAGTTATGTTATAAACTCTTACGAATGTAAAGGTTTCACTCCGATGTAGAGTGAGAGAGATACAATAAACCATGCACTTAGTGTGGGCCAAGTTATTCTAAGGTAACGACTAAATGTGTCTTAGCAAAGCAAAACCAGTATGGCAATGTTGGATGTTTAAAAATTGCTTTCTGCTCATTTGTAATGAGAGGACGACATAACCGTATTATTAGACCGTTACAATAATCTTGTTGAAGTAACTTGGATATCCCATGCTGGCAACCGTTGTAAGTTCTCTATTTTTAAATGTTCAAGTGCATTATAAGCCAAGCTTAAAGTAGCTTTAGAGGTCCACTTTAGTTGCGCTAATAAAGACACGAAATCAAAGCCAAGTTTACTACCTCACTGCGTATGTAGCACGATAATACTGTTATAAACTCCGCCATACAACTCAGCTTTTTGGGGCTGGTTTTCTAAACATTTTAGGCTGTAGAGCTCAACCTAATTAGTACAAAATGGTAGGGCCGGGGCTCCGTTAAATGTCTGAATGGCTTTGCAATGCAATAGAAAAAAAAAGGCTAAGCAGATATAAGCCTTTTGGCTTTACATATAATGTCAATAACGTGGCGCGGGGTTGATCAGAATGTGATACAGAAAAGCAAACCCAAAGATTCTACTTATCCGCCCTACTCCCTTCCCCCTTTTTAACCTCTTTTCGTGTTATCTTTCCCAGTTTTCTACTTTTTAATGTCAAATTGGTACGTTAAATGAATAAGCCGACCTCAAAACCAGTTGATTAGTCTAAATAAGCGGTTTAACCAAAAGAATTCACCGAGAACAAAAGGTCAGCTTTCTCGCTCAGCGCCTGATCAACTTTTTCAAAATGACTAACGCTACTAATTGCAAACACAGATCACGCCAATGGAACAATTCGACGACACACAGAGCACAGGACCTTCAGAGTCTCTACATACCATACCAATTTATAACTTGGACGCGTCTTCTTCCGATAGTGATAGCGACGAAAATGCTCCAGCGCCGACAACTCAGCAAGGCCAATCAATCCTTTCTAACCGCCAACCAGTACAAGTGCCGAGTCGCTCCTTCACCTTGCCAGCTCCGCGTCTACATGACCACAACGGATCTGAAATATCCGGAGCCGCGGAATCAATACAAACTCGTCCGAGTGTAGACGAAGAGTACCTGTTTGAGGAAGAAGATAGCGAAGAGGAATATCGTCCGGCGGTTAGAAGACCAGCAGCACAGACCGAAGATACGAAAGGGATGATTATGACTGGTGTATTGTCGACTAGCCCTACTCCAGGATACGGGGCAAGAAGCATGGGGGTTAGGCCGGATGTTGCAGCAGGAGGATTGGCAGTACCTACAATAAAATCAAGTACAACAACTACGAACATTGTAGAAGTACCTGAATTAACAACGAGGAAAATGGATGGACATGGACTACGGCAACTGAATTTACTGGGTTCTGCGGACAAGAACATCACAAGTCGAGAAGTGACTAGTGCATCAAAAATGGAGAAGGGAATTGGAGGCGGTATTGGAGGAGGTGAGTTTTTTTACAGCATCATATAGTTTGTTGAGCATTAATTTGTTGATGGCCATTGATTCGGTTGTGTTTCATTCACATGACATATTTCCACACGCTTTTCGTTCTCTTTATGACCATCAACCAACTATTGCCTAGTTCCACCAACGCATCAATCCGACGTCAAAAAAGAAGTTTCCATACAATATCGTAACCCATCAGACGATCCATATCAATCGAAACGACGTTCGAAAGAGGAAACCTATCGCGACTCTTATCGCGATTCTCAATACCACGATTCGGCAGACCTTTTACCGCTAACGCTCGTAAGCGGAACATCAGCCGGCGGAATGTCGTTTTCATCCAACTACGCCTACCTCAGCCCTCCCTTCGGTCGTACCATTTCTAGAGCCCAAATCATGGCTCGTGTTGCCTGGTTCTCGCAGCTGTTTGCATTCAACATCGTCTATGCATGCTATAGACTTCTCTCCCGAGAGACATCGGAGGCAGGTGAAGTGGTGGAAAATAAAAACCCGGGATTGAAATTGTTCGGCTGGGTTATTGTACCGGTAATATTTTTGCTCGTCTATCTTGGCATTGTTACTTTCTGGACGGCCATCGAATTGAGGAGCAAAGGATTTTATTCAGCGTTTACCATTTTTTATTATTCGCCATTAATGGTGATTTCTTTGTTTTTTGGAGAGAAGAAAAGAGTTGATGTGTCGGAATTTCATGAGGTTAACTATGGGGCCAAATGGTGGAGACTTGGAACTGCAAGAGTGCGAGAGGGGTTAGTTATGACCGTGTATTGTTTATTTATTATTTCGTTAGTGCTGTCGGATATTATTGGACGTGCGGTAAATTCGCCTAATGGACAGGTGTCGTCAGTGTTTCGCGATTTTGTACCAGTTGCGTTCATGTTAGTTGTATATTTCCTCGGATTCGTCGTTTCTATTTGGGGTGTAGTCGAGGCTATGGTTGGTCCGGGCGTTCACGGAAGCGGGGAGGGTAGGAAGAGGTTAGTTGGGGTATTACCTACTGCATTTAAGAAAAAGGCTGGTTAAATGTACTTTATTAGATTTATTTTGTAGACTGTAGATTTTTGTTGTTTATTGCGAAGACTTTTTTCCCCTTCTCTTGTACGTTAAGCGCGCGATGGATTTCTTTCAAACATGTAAATGTTGTATTTACACAAGAAATGAGTGATTTGCTGATAAATCAATGTGAATATGTAATTAATTGATTTATTCGTGAATCATTTACAGTATATAAAACATTGAATATTTGATGCTGTAAACACATTGGGGTGGCGGTAAAGCCTGGGAATATTTCTCACGAGAATAATAATCCCGAGATGTTGTTAGTTCAGAATAATTAGGAGAATGATTATAAACTTCACGTGTTCGTCTACAAAGTCGTTAATTACGAGATGTCATCGAAAATTAGTTGCCAGTCGCGCAAGCAGATACGCGTTGATAATTATTGTGGCGGATTAAAACGAAATCGGATTAAAACGAAATTTTGGGGTCTTTGGGTTTCCTTTTAATGCCTTGAAACCCACATATACTCTTTTACTAACAAATGGTATCCCAAATACTAACCCAAATTCCCCAAAAAAAGGCTAAAAATTATCCCCCAAAAAATTTTGTTTTAATCCGATTTCGTTTTAATCTGTCACAATTATTACCATTTTTCGGTTCATTTATACAAAACAATTATTATTACTGTATGTCTTGCCCGTTAAGATAATTATGTATATAGCAAAGAATACTGTTAGCAAAAAAATGCCAATAAGGTGTCCACAATTTCTGAGTAGTTGCTCAAAATGCAGTTTTTAACGAGCACACGAATAATTTGCTTCTAGTGTGTCATGATGAGCAATTGCTCTGTACATAGTACAATGCTCTATGCCATGCTCAACTGACATGTATAATGAATAGTAGTGCGCGTTCACACGTTACGGCCAAAAGCAGTTTCAATTGTTGAGTGGGGTAGCAATTCTAATTCAGCAAATATACGAGTTATGGCTGCTATCGATAGGCTCATTTATTGTATTGGCAACTGGAAAAATTGAAAGTAAAGTATATATAGTTTCAGTATATGCGCGTGCTTAACGCTTTGTGGTTATGTTGCACATGAACATGGGCATGTCAATAGGTATGTCGTCGATACAGTTAACAGCACTATAATTATCGTACTTGCGACAAGACTAGTGGCTTAACATGACGTTAAAACAAGTTAGACAAACAAAATATATTCGTACAGCATGTGTGATTCCCAAACACTATTCTGTTAATGTGCTCGGAGAAATAAACCACCCTCCTTCCACACAATGATTGCTAATTTTAACAACCCTCGATCGCCCAATCTGATCTTGAAAGAACGCAATTAATTATAATGAATCACAAATTAAGGCAAGAAGATAATTCCTAAAGTATAAAGTCACATGATCAAACTATAATTATTTACAAACAAAGACTAATACTAAGGAACCCTCTTAATATTAAATTTAATATAATAATAAACAACAGACTGTTTTCGGTGTCCTGACATTTGATAATTTATTAATAACAACCAAAATAAACTTTCCAGAATCAAATTTCGATTAACAAAAAAAAAAGGCCTCTGAGCTTATGAGCTTTCGATATTTTGCAAGTTCAATACGTATATTCCCGCTCATTAAAAATAAGGGAGTATGAGTGTCATTTAAAGAAATGACAGGTATAGGAATTGGTTTACATAATCATTATATAACAACATGTCAAGACTTTATGAAACAGAGCGATCATAACGCCCCCAGAGTATATTTCAGGAGGTCATTAATAAGTCATCAAAGCCCGTAAAAGTCCGTGCCCTCTTTTCCCCGCGGGTGCAAATATGGCGTAGTTCTTTGTGTAGTTTCTATTGGCGATTCAGTAAGGTTCCAGCCACATATTGGTAGATCAATTACCATTATTTACTTTTATTTCGAGAGATGCTTTTGTGTAATAATTTACAGAATAACGAAAACAATAAACTAGTTTTTCTAGTCGGTTACTATTGACTTTTTTTTTTGTTCCCCAGTTCTTTCCAAGTATTTTGACCCATTCGAATACCCTTTTGTAACATTGCTTTTTTCCAAAATTGTAAAAAACAATCAATGATCTCAATTCCACCGCATTAACGGACGGGTAGACGACGCAGATTGAGGTGATCCATTCGTACAGTCGTATGAATCATCATCATCTGATAGTGCTACTCTCGGTGGACGTGCCAAGGTCATAGAAGATTGTATCTCCAAATTCCTATCTTCATTATTCAGGGTATTATTGTCTGTGTTAACTCTGTTCATTCCGCTTACAGTGTTCTCTACATCAACGTCTTTCATTTCGCCGTTATCACTTCCAACGGTCCCCAAGCTTGCCGTTCTCGGAATACTCCTAAGACTCATATTCCTTCCAATGCTCCTGATGCTTCTAATACTCCTAATGCTCCTAATACTCGCATTACGCCCAACGCTTTCACTTTCCCTCAAGCTTTCACCCCTCAAAGTCATGATGCTCGATCGCCTAGATCGCAACGACAATTCGTCGTATTCTGGCAAGACGCTGCCTCTTTCGCTCGTCTCGAATATCGTTCCGGACTCTCTCATTGCAGATTCCCTTTCCGAGACAACCCGTCCACTTACAGGATCCACCAACACCGAATCTCTGAGGTTCCCGTATGCCGGCGGTGGTATATAGTCCGGTGGACATTCTGGGTCAAAGACGTCTCCTGCGCGAGTTTGTCTTGCGCTAATTCGTTCTTGCAGCTCGGGATCGTTCCATGGTGCCCAGAGCGAGACGCGGGTCTCGCTATGGTTGCGTCTGTGTTGAGGCATGTATCTTTGAACAGCTCGCCATCGGTCCCAGATGCATATCTCAATGACGAAAATAAAGATAAATATTACATGAACCCAGGCTTGTTTGGGTTTCAGGAATCGCCAGACGCATATGTATATTATGACGGTGACAGTTGCGAAAATGGCAAGAAGCGTTTGAACTGTGAGGTTGGTGCTTTGTGAGATTGGAGTTGCATAGGGAAGTGGTGATTGAAGGGGTTGTGGGACGTCATCGACGGTATTGACAGACGGATGACGCGAGAGGACAATTACTGCACTTTGCCGATGGGGAAAGACTCTGTAGTGGTCCGGTATATTGGGAGGGATGGAGTTGATGGATGTTGGACTAGGTGGTACTTGTAAAGTATCGTGTGAAAGGAGTACTGGAGGTGGTGGAGTGAGCGGAAGTGATTGAACATTTGCGCCGTCGGAAGGAGGTTGTATTGTAACCGTAGTCTGGGGACTTTGAGAAGAAGAGGTTTGAATTGACGTATTGGTAACTTCGACCATTTTGCCGGGTATGGAAAGGAAACCGAGCTCGCTTTTGTTGCTTGAACTGTGTGCAGTAGCAGGGAAAGGTCGTATTTTTTTGTTCTCGAGGTCGTGTTCGCAAATAATACAGCTATAGTAAGAATGTCGGCCGGAGAAAGTACGGTCAATTTATGGTTTTGTAGTGGCGGTGAGATAAAATGTCGTTAAATAAAGTTACTAGAGTTGCTGCCTTTGCGTCGCCTGATATTTTAAATCGCTAGCCCTTCCTTTTCAAATCCCCTTTCTATATACAAAGAGTACGTCCGGCGTAAACAAGTGGTAAGAACAAGTCAGTTGGTAGCTATTATACGTATCAAGCTCGCTTCGTATGTATTTATATATGCGGCAATGGGCATATAACTCAAGTAAGAAGATAATTATTTGTAATATTTGATGTATTATGTGCAAACTGGATGTCGGGAAGTAAGGATAGAGATTGATTTACAAAAAAGCATAACTTTGGAAATTAAAGAAACGAATGTTACATTTCTTTTGGGTTTCTTTCTTTCGACAGCGACTAGGAAAGATGTGCCCAGCTCTAGGGCGGGGTTCGGGCGTACGAAAGAAAGCAAGTTTTTTTTTTTTTTAAAGAAATTCAGAAATTTAATTGAGACGAGAGATTATATAGGTGATATTAATATCTGAAATAATCCAATTATAGAAGGTGGGGGGAGATGTTTGAACCATGAACAGACTGTCACGAGTTTTTTAATGAATCACAGAAACTATCTATGGAAAAAAAACCCCATGTAGAAAAAAGAAGAGAGACAGCGAGACAGAGAAACGGGCCGCAAGAAATATGAACACTGGTGGAACCAGATGCTATGCTGCAAGAATGTGACTGTTTACAGCTCTGAAGTCTTTGCATGAGCCCAAGTACAAGTGAGATAATGCATAAGGTTGTGTAAACTATTGTACGACTTACTTGTTTATTGATGGCCATTCGATTGACAGATGATCCCTGCAGCGCCATAGTTTTAGTGACTTGCAATGAATTTCAACTTATAAATAGAGATGGGATATCGTATCTTTTCCTGTTTCATCCCTTTTTTTTTTCTCTCTCCTTCTCTCCGCTACTGCGAAAAAACGCCAAGGCGATGGCGTAGTCGATATGTACAAGTGATCGTTGAACCATCATCTGGTCGTGTGCATTGTAATTGTAATCGTTTTGTTGTACATTTCACTACAACAAACGGTCAACCTGTAGGTTATAATAGTAGAAAGCAATGACGGATAACCATACCGATTCAGTTTCTTTGACCAAATCACACACTGTGTCTTGGATAAGATCTCGTCTATGAAAGTTTCTACCGTTAACAATTTAGCAATTAAACATTCTTTATTGTCGATTATTTTATTGTTTATTTTTACGCCAGTCGACCGTTTGATTACAAATAGTATATGTGGCAAATCGTCTTAACCTGATATGTAATACCATATTTCAGATTTGGATTTACAATAAAGCATTTTCAGGGGACAAGCAAATCAGTTACTATACAACATTATTAATGTATATGGCATTAAGTTACACTTGATAACATTCTGTGTAACATAAACATACGAAACTATACGTTAATAAACGACCGTGCAAAAATAATGCACTGTTTCACGGGTCATAGCGGGCGGGATGGGCAGTTTAATGAGATTGTCACCGGAGAACGTTTAATTATTTGAAACGAGATGTGTCATATTGAATCACTGTTATTACCGGAAAATAATTCTTGCCCGGTGCACAAAATGTCGAGATATAAAAGTTTGATGTTTTCAATAGTCGGAATGGCAAGCAAATTAGATTGGTATACTAATATTAGACAAAGACAAAGCACAGATATGACTAATTATTTGTGAATCTGAGAATTCTTAAAATGTTCTCTGTTCTGTGTTCAGAGCCGTAATCAATTACAAATTTGTAACCCGAGCAAGTAATACAGTAACACTTTTGTATTATAATTAGTAGTTGGAGTACTTATGCTTAAATGTTGCCTATTTTATTAGGAGGCATTAGGATGCTCTACTAAACTTATAACAGCCTTATGATTATATCAACACTTTGCATGTTGATAAGCATGAGTCATGTAGTAGTAGTGCTGGTGGTGGTGGTGGCGGTGGTAGAGAAATAAATCAACAAGACAGAAAGTATAAGCTATGTGGTAAAGTTTTGTTTAAAAATAACGAGCTACAAGGTGAATCGTATACTTTCAATACGAGTTTGAATGTGGTTAACATATGATCAAACGAATCCTGGTTGTCTGAATTCGTTATACATAAAACATTCTTTATTTTGACAAAATGATATTGCTGCGTACAGGAAAGTTTTTCGAAGAAGAGGCGATCGTCAATAGACAGTTTTATAAGATTCATTCGTGGGCATAAAATAAAGTCCTTATTTTATATGATAAAGGTCTATACGTCAATACGCTATACTATACCGATAGATGGTTACGTGCCTTTCATACCATATTAACGATCATACAAGAATATTAACAAATTTCTGTAAAATTGCTTCCCTTTAGCTAATTTGAGGTTTACTCTAGAGTTTTAACTCCTTTTGCACTGGCACTTTTTCGAAATAGCTTGTCTCATGCCACAATTTAATTTAACTGTTCGAACAATTAGCAGACGTAATTGATATTTTACAGTAAGGTGTATAAGTAATTGACCCCTCGTAATTTGGAATAGGCATGAGCAAACGCTTTGAGCATATACAGTATAACATCTAGCAAACACTGATTACCTGTAAACTTTCAGCTCGATCGAATGTCCCCTGCAAATATTGTAAACACTCTATGGGCATATGAAAACTATCAAAACTCCTTGTCACTTATTCGACATAAATTCCAAAAATTTATATCTCCTCATGTTTATTTGTCAAATGTATCCTTAAGTGGTTGATATTAAATTGAAAGAAAATTGTCATTATAAACACGTGTGGTGTATCAATACGTATTATGCTCTACAAATATTTGCGTTTTGTAATAGCTATCATGTAACAATTTATTCAAAATATTGCAGAACAACAAAATAAAAAGTAGTTACTAAATTTGGTTTGAAATGGTTGATGTCCAGCAGCACCCGAACAACTACTGTGGCAACTCGCTTGCTTAGTGCGAAAAATGTTCGTTGCGCAGCACTTGAAAAGTGTCTGTGAAGACTAATGATCATGCGCCATTCGCTGTCCGTACATTATGGAATAGTAATTGGCTACTGCGGAAATAATAACGAAATAATCGAGCCAAGCAAAAACACGTATTCCGTTGTGATGACATTACTGCTCGATGCCAAGCGAAGAGTATTACAACACCGCTAAACTAAGTGATAGGGTTAAGCTTCCCTCCCTACTTAGAAGGAATAGTCCCGGTTCGAGAAATTCGCCTATTATATTACTATTATAGCTTTACTACAAATCCTAACCCTTTTAACTATATATATCTTTCAGTACATACTCTTACCAAAAAGAATCATTCAAATGGACTCGGGTTACAGTTACCGTTACGTTTTCCAAGGCGGTTTCTCTATTGAAAAATGGGAGACAGCCACATTTGGAATGGCGAAAACGACAAAAAAGGTCTTTATGATTTTCTACAAGAAAACGACGAGCTGCACTGGACCAAGCAATCAGGGACAAACAAATCCAAGATTTCAAAAGTAATATATATAGTACGTAGCTTTTTATACCTTTTTCTATGCATCAGCTGGTCACTTTTTATTCTTTTACGCAATTCTATCTCTTTCAGTAAATCTAATGGAGTATCAAACCTTAACCGAATTGCTAAAGGATCATCTTTCGACTTGGTAAGATCAATTCACCTTTGCGTAGGTAGTTACTTAGACGCATTGATAATTCATAAATCGTTAATAAAGCTCTACCCGATTGATGTGTTGCATTTATTTTCGACAATTTTAACATTAGATAATCAGGCAAAGAATATCCATGATCAGAATTATAACATTTGTGAAAATAAATGAGGTTATTTAGATCGATGAAAATAATAAAAATTACAATCCAACCATATCTTGCTGATACTCAATTTCGTAATATTTCAATTCATCCCCCACTTTTTCCTCCACCTCTAAAAAAACATTATCTTTGTTCATCTTTGCAGCAATGACCTTGACATAAAGTCCATCTTCGAGTTTGATTTTATGGTTCACAAGATGTGAAGCTTTGATCAATAAAGAACTAATTTTCTAAAATTTTAAGAGAGTTAACAACATTTTCCACTAAATACCACTTCACAAATAGATACCTTTGTTGATGGCTTTTTATCACTCTTATTTCTCTTCTTTGGTATTGTAATTGGGGAGTCATCCAAGCAATCCAGAGATTTTGGATTTCGATTCTTATTTACAAATTCTTGCGGACTATGAAAAGAGATGGCATTAGTTCTACTTGAGACTGTGTTTTTGTTTTATAATTAAGAGAAACAAAATGTCAGCTTACACTTTAGCAAGAAATTCCTCGAATTGAGCGCGAAATCCTATTACTATCTCTTCTGTTTTTTTTTTCAATCCATTTTGCACTCAAATGGATCCTTTCTATTTGTTTCTCATCTTCTCTGCAGAAAGAGACACATCAGCAAAGAGACCAAGAATAAATCACTTACTTGATTGGGTCAAAATTTCTGGCTTTACATTTCTCTGGGTCCAAATATTTTTGACCGTATATAGTAGTAGTTAAACAAGCATGATACTCTTCACTTGCTTTTAGGGAGTCTTTATAGATGTCGCCAATATCTGGTACTGTGAGATTTGTCCATAAGTATGTATAAATATCTTAGCAAAGTAATAGAAATTCACAAAAAAGTCACACACTTTCGTTTTCTCCTGGGACGCGAGACATTAGGAAAATTTGACTAAGCACAAATAACAGGCAGACGAGAGGAATGGACTAGACCGAAAGCGTTATGGATAAACAATGAGGAATGTTTTTGAATGATGGCGTTTATATATCGTCACGCCAAATTTATTGCCTAATAATTTTCCACGTGATTTAATTTTATTTACGAAGATCTGTTACAGTAACGTGACCGTCGCGACAGATTCTTTATTGAGAAGCTCATATAACACAAACGGGGAGTTATTGGGGGATAAAGACTGTAATAACAAGACCGATATTTAGATCGTGAGTATAAAGCGTAGTTTAAACATCACTAATCAAAGTATATCAATATATGTCACCCGCAACCAAGGGAACATTTGGTGTATCATAATAATATATACATGTTCTGTTTATTATTACAGTATATGATACCTGTGGTTTTGTCTCAGGTGGAGTTATGACCATGTGTAATAATGCTATTACTATGTATTTCCATTTAGTACACCCCCCTAAATGCACGTCATGTGATTAGATCTTTTGTAATAAATTTTTCTAGATATTAATATGAAATTTATAACAAAATTCGCGCATGCATTATGATATATATCCGGAGGCCGTCTGAAATTTTGCAGGGGTTATCAGCGTTTGTGATACTGTATATTATTATTTATACGCGGTAAAAATTTGTCAGGGTCAATTATTATTGTATATTGAATTGATCTACAAACTTCGAGAATGAGCGAGGAATAAACCCCGGATTAGATCGTTGCCGGTTCGATGACATTAGTAAAAAAAAGATAGAACATCTGAATCACATTCACGATATGAATAATGTTTTTGAAATAATGTTCCTTACATACAAAAATTTGTCACCTCAAATTGGCCTCGGGTATCAGTAATGAAGGCATAAATATTGTGGCAAGGAGCGTAGATTAGAGGAAGAAGAAAATGTCAATTTTATGGAGAACATGTGTCTTGGTTTAAAGATTTACAATATTTGTGGTCAACACTAGCAGCTCTCAATGACCATATCGATTTGAACATGATTGAAACGATAGCATCTTTTGGCTTGGAAACTGACTAGATATCTTACAGAAAGACCCGGTTAATGAATCCATCAACCTTTTGTGTAAGCATACTATTGAATAGATCGAATACGATATTCAAACAAATGTGTTATTATTAGAATTATAACAAAATGAAAGAAGAAAATATAAAAAAGCATAGTCGTATTTGTAAAAAAATCAATTTAATTGTTTATCTTTATGATGGCAACGTTTATATTGTAATTAAATGGCAACCGACGCACTGATAGTCGAAAGCGTGTGACTTACTTCATTCTTAAAACTATAGAATTTATATTCACTATTTTGTATGGGCGTGCAAATAGCCTGCTTGGCATCCCCTTTTGCCTGAGGAGTGGTAGTAGTTTTTACAAGTATGAAATTCTAAATGCGGAAGGCGAAAAACAGACGTTTCATGTTAATCGAGACACGCGCTAAATAGTGTAATGTTGAATTTATAATCGGTTAACGTTCTAATGAATTAACTCAGCTAAAAGTAGATGATGACAATAGTAAACCCATGGGATATAGAAAAAACTATAGACACCATTTTATAATCATAAGCGTTTAATAGCAGGCGTACTCTGATTTTTACAGTATGAAACACACACCTAGTGTCAGTCACAGTATGTCAAAAAAAAATTACATCGCATAGTAGTTAGTATTTTCGGTTTATTCCAAATATAGTTTTATTTACAATCTATTTTCTGTTAGAATATCATGAGCCGCTCGATGGGATTAATAGCTTTGCTCTATAGCTTTCTAGTGTTCTTTTTCACAAAATCATAACAAGTGGTAGCCAATTATTACTTTTATTATAAATGCTAAACAGTACACACACATTCATAAACATGGATGCTATATCCATGTATCCTCAACACTCTATCATCCATCCAGATGTCACCGGAATGATTACAGATTAAATGTTTTAATATTATAATGTCTATTAGAAAATTAGTGACAGTAAGATGGAAGTTTGAGCAAGGAACAAGGCCACTTGTTTGATGGACGCTGTTGTAGTAGAACGATTACAACCACCCTGACTCGTGTTGTTAGGACGACTGTTTCAGCTTTAGTCATTTGACTACCGCTACAGAAAGAACTCTACCGAGAGTAGCCATTATTTGGTTTTACGCCCCCCATCCAATGACTATCCGTTCGCCTTTTTATTTTTCCCAATCTAGTTTGCTCCTTTTCCGAGTCCAGTTGGCACATTGGTTTGGGAATAGTCAAGAGTGGTCTGATAATCGCCAATTGCAACGGTTATCACTGACGCTATATCAGTAACCAAATCTCCTGCTATACTCTTTAGTAAGCTGTCGATAGCGGTAGGCCCGATAATCAAATTCATGTCAAAATCTTTTGTCGTTACCACCTGCTTGGGTGGAATCACAACGGGATCACCCGTCAAGTCTTGATCCATGTTGCCTATGACAGTTCCCTTGACCGTGATAGAAGCTTTTATGTGAAGAAACTTCATAGTGGTATCCAGCGGATTATACGCATCAATCGACGCCGTCCCTTTCTGGTTGAATAACGTACCAAGAGAAATGGCAAACCGTGCTCGCACTATGATCGGCTGGTCAGTCTGCAATCCAGGTAAGTCTGTGGATAGATTTAATGTTGCCAATGCTTGTTGTAAAGAAGTGATGGGAGTAGACTTTGCTGATCCTTGTATGGCTACTGTGTTGGTCTTTCCAAGTATAAAGTTATCCAACAAGGTTCGTCCGGCAGCAATTGCATCCGCTCCTTGGGGAGCAAAGTTGGTGATGATTTGGCGAGTGTTGGAACCACGGTCGAGTGTAAAATTGTTCATTAATACCTCCCCGATCAGCTTATTTTGGAATAATAAGTCAAACGAGACATCGCCCATTGTGATCTTGACATTCGACGGACTAAATAATGTGACCGACAACTGAATATTCATGTGGTCAGTTGTTCCTCCCGTTACGCTCAATGAATTAATAACAACTGGTTTGGTCTGCAATCCTTGTAACCCAGTAAGAGAACTCTGAACACTGAGTTTGATCCCTTTTATTTCTACATCTCCGATAGCGGTACCAGCAATAGAAGACGCGGTACCTTTCATAAGCATCGCGACGGATGAATCTGTAGTAAGGTGCGTGCTGAAATCATTGAATGCCCCCTCTGAACCAGGGACGACAACGAGCGGAACAGGAGCAATGCTAGAGGTTAATTGACCAGAGGTGGAATCACCTTGTGCTGCTGCATACGGCGTGTTTAAATCGGCAAGAGCTTTCCCTCCTCCATATATAGTAATGTTTTGGGATATTTGCTTCATCGTCAACGGAAAGCCGAACGGGATCGAAAATGTGGCACCCAATGAGCTTGAGGACGCCGTCGGAGAGTATGCGTTGTTCGCTGTGAATACCAAATCCATAGTATTCAACGAAACTCCACTGATTATGGTCAGATTATTTGCACCTTCCAATACAACATCCATCCTGGTTCCCTGGAATGCGTTCTGCAACCAAGAAATAGGCGCTCCACCATCTGACGGTTTGACCAACGTTGCAACGACGGTCGTTGTAGCATTATCTCCTGCAATGTACTTGGAAAACATGTCACTGACCGCGGCAAGTCCGGCAGTTGTGTTCTGAGGGATCAACCGACCACTGAGTGTAAGAGGATTGTCGCCAGAGACGAGTGTTACGTCTGTGGCTGACACTTCGCCTACGGTTTGGTTCAGGTAGACAACATCAAAGAACAGATCACCCAGAACAACGCCTACAGGGGAGGGATTTACGAGGTTGGAGTCGATAACGATTGCTATGCCGCCTGATGGATGGTTCGATGGCGCGTTGAAGGACTTTATTGTGACTGATGGGAAATTATTCATTCCTGAGAAAAGAAGGAGAAAATGATCAGATCAAAATTAGGTATGAATTTAGGAATCTCATTAGCGTAACGTATATCCATTTACTGCACACATACACACCACATACACAAAACGCATATACACACACCACATACACACATACATACACATATACACACACCACATACACACATACATACACACATACATACACATATACACACACACGTATCATTCGCACTGCCACCCCTTTTTTGTATATAATAATTTACCTTTCATCGTGACATCCTTGCTAAGCTGAATTCCTGACAAACTCAATCCTGCAGCCTTAACATTAGCAGATCCTTCCAGATGCCATGTAAAATCTTGTTGCGTCAGCATAAACTTGTTAAACTGTTCAAAGGCCGTTTTATTGGTAACGGAAAACACCTGACTACTATCGATGTTTGCCCCAACAAACGGAGCCGCCGAGATCTCATCCAAAGGTAATCGACCTAATGTCATACCCTCCCACGTGACCACTACGCCATCAGGAACGTTAATTGTAGCTGCCATCGGACCGGTATCAGTGACTTTTCCGGAAACGGTCATTATGAATGAATCTTCAGTGAGATTGCTTAATTTTGCAGACGAGAATTCAAGTTTGCTTCCGGTAACGGCGCCTTGGGCTATCGCTGGCGCTATTACGTATATGGCTAGCGGAATTAGAATGGCCGCAATGATTATTGTAACACCGCAACAGACGAAGCAACATGCTTTACGACGGTTGCGAAAGAACGAGCGGGACTGTTTGCCGTTATTGTTGAGGTCAGCCAGTTGCTCGTCGTCGTCGTCGCCGACTTTTGAGCCCGGGGGTTGAGTTGCGAGGGCATTAGTGCTGGCGTTTGGTGTGTCGGGGAATGGGTATAATCGATCGTTGCTAGCTAGGGACGATGTACTGGTGGAAAAGCGGTCGTTGTCGTTGTTGTTGTTGTTGTATGGATTGGTAACGACACCACTGTATGCATCGCTATTATCGTTGTCAGCGTGTTCTGTGGGATAAGTCTCGGGAAAATTATTAGATTGACGAATGTAAGACATTTCCGGTTGTGTTGGCGGTGGATGAGTTGGGGGATAAGAATGTGCATCCATTTGTATAAATAGCTAAAAGAATGTGTGTTTTGGGAAATATGATGTATATAATACAACAAATTATGTTATAATATTATATCATAAATTATATGGGGCCTGCCCTTTACTATCGTGAGAATCAGCACGACAGCCAAAGTTAAAAGCTATTTGGGCAATTGTATGGTCTATCTTTTCTACTTAGTAAATGATGAGCGTATGTGAAAATAAAAAAAGATAAAGGGAGGGTTAAAAAAATCGGTTATGATCAGGTCCCTCCAGACGATAAGCGTTGAGGCGAAAGAATGTGTGTATATGAGTAGGGATGGTGGTTGATTTCAAAATAGAGAGGAGAATAATATGTACATGGCAGAGATGAATTCTCCATGTCTGAGGACGGCGTTTAATATATATATCGATAGATGGGGTTTGCTTCTTTAAAGCCGAATATCGGTCAAGTGTAACACGAGAGTGCAGCAGTACTTCAATGTATGTAAATAACACTATTATAGACCCTGACTTGCTTGTTGTACAATCGGTTATAAGTGAAACATAAGACATCATCTTGTACATGTTTAAAGTATTACCCTAAAAATGTTCGAAACTTTTATTTGAGAACAAGGCAATCATGTTTTCATGTGGAATTGTTTAGGATTCATGCAAAAATTAAAGCAAGGCGCTAAATGGAGAGAGTTCTGTGCAATGTTGCTATTGGATTAATGTATAGCCACAGAAATTTGTTTGCGAGTGTGAACCCGAAATATTGTTGATACTGTTCCAAACGTGGGCAAGAAAACCCTTTTTCTTACAATTCAGGATTATCATGTGACTAATAAAAAACTGTCAACGAATCGTATTTTCTCCGCTTAAACAACAGTCTAAATAAAGATATTATATTCACATGAAATAATCACCTCATCAAACGCCTCCAGGATCGATGAATGGATGGATGGATGGATTAGATAGATTTTGCCATGTTTTTTTGGTCAAAAGAACTCGAGTGCGTCCGTTTATGCGTGTCCGCCTGATTCAAACTAAATTATTACCAACGATTAATTTTATAGCACATGCAAGCTCGCCAATTTAATTTCTTTTCTCACAGCGTTGTCGAATTACAAAAGTTTAACTCTTGGGAACTGTTGATATTAACATCGTATGATCATGCTCATCAAGGTTCGCAACAATTAGACGTTTACACCTTTTCTGGTTTTTGATTTCGTTCATATGGAGAATATCGTCCTCTCCCCAAATTATACGACATAGCAATCGATAGAAATAGAACGTTTTTTAGTTAACAATTCTTGGAAATACGCATAGAGTTCTACATAACCCATGTGAGGACAGGATCTTTTTTACAAAATCTACTTTCAGGACATGTCCGATTTGATGAAGATATGCAAGATGGTTCGATCGTATGTTTGAAAAATCGTCTTTAGTATTAGTAGTATTGTTATTGGTTCAGCTATTTATTCGTGCGATAACTACTATATATTTCTTGCCATCATAAGTAAACCTAATTGACACTGACCGTCATGTCTTTGGCTAGTGCTAAGATCACAATTACCAATGAATGTTTCATTGTATACAGATCCATCAATTGAAAAGGAAAAACCCTTTTGTTTCAATACCCTTTCATTACCATACGTAGGAAGTATCCTTTTAGCGGCTCCTTACAGAGCAGTTTTTAAGTTCAATGCTTATTAATAGCGTGCTTAGAATAAGTCAATTAAAGATTGAGTAGAGCACATGTCTTCGATATCGAACTCAATCTTTAAATCAATGGAATACTAATTTATACAGAGAATACTCGTCTGTAGATCATCAAGAAAAAGTTAGATTATAATTCACCAGTTATAGAATTTTCTTGCCCCTCTGGATTGTTGTCCCAAAATGACATAATTACAGAATTAGCCGTGCCTTAACGTGAGCGTGTAAACAAGACTACACTCAGAATCGAATTTTGACCTTCCGAAACACAAACGTTAAACATGCTAATGATTTCCTTCAATTACCCAAGCGATGCCTATAATTTTGTTACTCTTGTTAAGAAATATTTTGAACAAACGCAAATTTGTCGCCCGTGGTAAGGGAGAACTGTGAAAAATTCCGAACTAATAGAGTGATGAACTTTGCCTACATTCTCATGCAAGTCAGCGAGATGTATTGTTGATCTTGAGCTTCGTTGCTTATCTATGACATGGACTGGTCCAAGAGCTAGAATACATGTACACTGATTACTCAAATGGAGCGAGAAGTGTATTGCGTACAGTGACTAGAGAACAATAGTTATGCGCAAAAGAAAGTATCGAGACACTATCCCGGGCGGATTCTTCGTGAAAGCAGAAGGCAAAATTTTATAAAGAAATTGGTACTCAAATTAAATAAGTGCATTGATAATCAAATTATTCTTTTCTGCCGGGTTAACCTGTTTAATATACTGCTAGAAGTTACTTTAACTTTCGCAAGGTGACTAGTTCAGCCTCCTTGGCAATACTCACTTTTTTTCAGCAACATGACGCATAGGAATAAAATATCAATATAAAAGAACAGCGTCTTTGTTAGCGCCTTTTTATAATTGTCCTTAACAGCTCCTTGCAAACGAGTTTGGTAGATAGTAGATTTACTATGTAATTGCGGACTTTCTTTGATACAATGTTATTTGCACGTAATCAACTGTATGCGATTCAGATCACAAACTTTGATTGGAAAATTATTACAATTGAATTATTTATTCTCGTATTCAAATGCTTCATTTTTAAGACAGGAAGTCGAGTTTCTCGCACACAGAATCCATATAAACTTGTAAATTTACTTTTCTATTGAGGATAATTCGCTGATCTTGGTGACTATTTATATTACCTTGAAATTTGTTTACACCTTAGAAAATGTAGGAAAAAATCACATTGTTGCCAAATAAAGATTATAAGTGTAGTCATAACTCGAAAATAAAATAGCTTATATATTTATTGAAAACATGAAGGCTAAACTTGAATTATTTTTATTATGATTAATATAACTAAAATTCGAAATTCTGATGACGGGATGCAATTTTGCTGGTGGAACTACACTCGTTTTCGTATTCGTACGGGTTTCTTTGTGATTTGCAATACAGAATATCTTTCAGTCTAAATCTCAACCAAATTTTTCTGATCATTAAGATTCATCCTATCAACTAGAAGAAAATTATGACGATTATCTAGTGTTGTGTCAAATCGATAAATATCTCCCTTACCATCAGGTAAAATTGATAGCACATTGTTTGAGTATAATGGCAAACTATTATGGCCTTAGGGTACTTATACTGAATGTAGAAGAGGAGATATACACCAAAAAATGTCTTTCCAATACCAGTACTACTATTCACAATATAACCCATGCAATAACTGTTACAGAACTGAGTAACGTTTAATCATGTAGAATCCAAGGTTCCACGCTGTAGGGCTTTCCGGTAAGCGTCTTCAGTGAACCTTCGAAACTTACCTTCAAACCCTTCTGCTCCACAAATAATACACGCTCGGAATTTCCATGTCTTTGAAGATCGTTTAAAAATTCCTTGTTCTAAACCTGTGGAATTACTTCTGTCAGAACGCTTAAACAGGTGTTTAAGAACGTGCAAAACTGGTTTGTCTTTTTTTTTTTCTGTACAGAACATTTAGCATTCTTTTGACACTTTAAATTGTAATCATATCCATTATGTTACACAATTATAGTAGGCGCGTCCTCGTAACGTGACAGTTCTTCTTACGTTGCTGCACTTTGGTACGAGGCTTCGCTCCATTAGCATATTGTCTTTGACCACCTTCGCTCTCCGCCGGCCAAGCCCTCACCGAATCTTTCGCGGTAAGACCAGGAGTGGCCAAATTTACAGCAATCCTTACGACGAGTTAATTCCGTGATTGTATAACCTGGAAGACAGGCCTTCCTTAATGAAGTTCTTAACGTACCGACTCCTATCAAGTGAATTGGAGGATGAAGAAACTGAGCATTGTTACTATTATCGTGAACTACACAAAATCAGTTTGCATTACACCAAACGCGAATTCTGATATTGGACGAAACGTAGCCAAGTTTTAAGGCAAGTATTCTCATTCTGCAGCTTACGGTAATTCCATAGATAATACTGTGCTGTTCCATCATCAACTACCCTGCTGGTTGCGGCTTGCAGTGGGAGACGTTTTGGCATGTTGGTGAGCACCAAATTGCGTGCCAGTGTGCAGACAGCACCTAGCAGACTACATTGTGAGTTGTGGCTTGCAATGGAAACGCTTCAGCTTGTCCGTGATTATGAGATACTTGCCGTTTAGGCGAAGCTTAATAAGTTCTCACTTTCAATCTTTTTGCAATCCACACAAGAAAACCAAAACTCGAAACAGGTAGGCAGTTCTGGGAACTCCATATTAATATGGTGAAGGAAAAAGCCATTTTAATTTTGGAAAACCAAACAACAAAAGGATATCTGAAGTAAGTATTTCAAATATCATGTGGTTTTGAGTTCACCAAACTACTAATTATCATACCCAAGTTGCAAATCAACACTCTATTGCACAAAGATACAGTCACCCATTCCACTGCAGTCTCAGAACTTGCACAGAATAAGATTGCATTGGCAATCTAAGAATCAGATCCATTTAACATTAACCATGAATGTGATGATTGCAACACTGCTGAGAGTGAGGGTGAAACCCAAGAAATGCAATCCATACAAACATATAAATACTATAGTAATAGTGAAAAGTTAGGGGAACAAAATCATGCCAAAAAGTATGAAAAGCCCTTTGAGAATAATCAACAAGAAGATTTCTGAAGATGAAATAATCTGCTGGCCATCTTATCATAATCAGGAATTAGTTTACTGGCTTAGTATTAGCTGGAGGACTAGGGTGAGCCTTTCTGTGATGGAAAAAAATAGCTGCTTGATAAAATTAATCTGCTGAAGCTGAAAGTGATGAATTTAATAGCAAAGAGGAGGAATAATTATGATAGTAATAGGTAGAGTTGCTGGAAACACAAAAAAGGTGTTCTAATAATGATTTGATTGTTTCTTGTAAGTCTGCAAGTCTTCTTTTCTTCCTTAGTTCATCATGTACTGGTGTTAATGCTTATTTATAGTTATTATTTTTTGTTCTTCTTGATAAATTTCATAAATAATTTTTTCTTTACCTGGAGAGTTTTGGTATGTTGATTTTAAAAACATATGGAGCAATTTTTTCTCCTTGGGTTTTTTTAGAATACTTTTAAATGTGCCATAATTTTGTAAATTAGTTTCATATCAATATTCTTCATATATATAGACATAATCCTATATTATTATAAAAATAATAAAGAAACGGTAGCAAAAATTTAACAAAACCTTCAAAGTAATGAAAAATCCAATAAATATTCCAGACAAATAAGATTTGAAAGAAGCAACATTTACTGAATTTGGCACCCCTGCAACATAATAATAATATTTAGTAAACATATATAATATATAGCATTTTAAATATTGAATTAGACATTCAAACACTGAATCAAACATTCCCTAATTCTTAGCGATAAATGGTGTCATTAATTCTTAGCGATAATAATAAATGGTGTCATACTCCAAACATCGATTAAACGTTGAATCAAAAATTAGAAGCAATTAAACCGATAAATGCTATTTACAACTACAACTGCCATGATTTGCAATATGCATACTAATACTAATATGACATTAATATGTTTTAAAGCAATTGTACTGTAGTACAAGTTTTTTTCGTTATTGTTATAATTATAATTATTATTGCCCGGAAGACTTATCACACAAATCCGGTGGTAGCACTAATGATCTGCGCCTTAAAAGCATAATTCTTGAGAACTTATCTCTATCAATCTGCTTCCGCTCTGGCGAAAGCAAAGAGACCAAGATCTTAGTAAATCTTAATAATATAATCACGGATACCCCGTTCCTATAGACACACATTTTGTAATAGAAATGCTGTTGAAGCACTCATGGCCATGGCCGAGGATCCTCAGAGGCGGCTTACTGTTACAGTTGTTCGTTGCTGCTATGCTATTCGTGTCTTTATCGCATGTTAAAGCGGATATCAAACTATCGCAGACCTACTTTAATAACATGCCATTGAGATTTTTCTATTTCGACGATTCTTCGGTGGGTTGAAATTAAACGAGCGATAAAAAACTGTGTTCATTAATTAGTATTGGCGGATCACGTTAAAAGAACAAGTTGATTTATTTGCCATATCTTCTGTTATTCTGGAGATCCCTAACTTTTAAATAATATCATTACAGGTTGTTATGTATCTTAATGACGAAGGCACTGTATTACGCTCGGAGGATGAAGGCGCCGTATGGAAAATAGTTGATGGCGTACCTGAAGGTGTTGCTTCAACTTTGATCCAACATCCATTCTCGAAAAGAAACGTAATTATTTCAAAAACCTGATTAATTTATGTCAATATGTACCGTTCGCGTTTTGTCGCAGCACTAATTTTCGGGTCATTCTTTAGGCATATATCATAACTGGCGGTACGACGCACTACAAAACAACTGATAGCGGGAAATCATGGAAAATGTTCACAACGGAAGTTGGACCATCAAAAAGGAGTACTGTTCTATCGTTCCACGCTGGCAGACCTGATTACATATTATTTAGAGGAACGAGATGTACGGACGGTAGTGGTTGGGGAGCTGATTGTGATGATGAGGTATATACCTTCACTATGCATGGATTATTTATATCATAAATTTTTAGCATCTATCTCACTTTGTAACAATACTGTCTACGCATGCATTTCTTTTTTTAAGACATATTATTCGCTAGATAACTTGGTCTCGTCAAAGTTACTTCTTAGTCATACCGACAAGTGCATTTGGGCAATGGCAACCAGAGATTCTGATGAGGCACCGGCCAAAACCGTTCTCTGCATAGAATATGGACAACCTGTTGGCAGACTCCGTGATTTTTCTGATTACCATTTAGTACGCTTTACCGATCTTGTCACTAAAGAACGCGTAAACTTTGGACAATTGAACGAAGTTAACGGTGTCCTTGGATTAGGAGTTGTAAAGAAATATATAATCGCAGCAGTGAAAGAGCCTGACTCATCAAAGATGACTATGTTTGTAAGTGAGGACGGTAGGGACTGGGATAAGGCACTGTTTCCACATACTGTTGGGTTTGAGGAAAATGCGTACACTATACAGGAATCTTCAACGTATCAGTTGGTAGTAGATGTGCTTTCAGCGACGTCAGCAGATATCTATTCTTCTATGGGCACCCTGTTTAGGTCGAATTCTCACGGTAATAGATTCATGTACTCGCTAAACCATACTAATAGGAACATGGAAGGGTTGGTCGATTATGAAAAAGTGCAAGGAGTAGAGGGAATCGTGCTAGCAAACATAGTTGCGAATTGGGAGAAGGTTGCAGCTGGTGGTGTAATTGCTAAACAACTTCAATCGCAAATCTCATTTGACGACGGTGCAACTTGGCGATTTATTTCTCCTCCGAAGGATTCTTGTACAGACACTACAACGGGAAAATGCGCACTACATCTACATTCTGTTACTAGTCCACATAATTTTGGGCGTGTCTTCTCATCGCCTGGCGCCCCCGGAGTATTATTGGGAGTTGGTAGTGTTGGTTCTTTCTTGCTACCTTACGAGGACTGCGATACATTTGTGTCATACGATGGTGGGTTGAGTTGGCAGTTTGTAGCGGAAGGAGCCCATAAATATGAAATAGGAGATATGGGTTCACTGCTTGTGATCGTTGACGACGAGAATCCAACTTCAGAGATTAAATACAGCAGCGACCATGGAAAGACTTGGTTAGTTTGCCGTGTTCTCTTGACAAAAGCTTTTGCTATATTAACAACTATATCTAACATTTGCTTGGATTTTACAATAGGCAAAGCCGTAGCATTGGCCAGAAGGTTCGAGTGAGGATGCTTACAACCGATCCGGAATCCACTTCTGCCAAATTCTTGCTTTTCGGGTCCGTTATTGATCGAAACAATGAAAAGCCATACGTTATGATCCAGATTGACTTTTCTGATTTGTATCGAAAATGTGGAGATAGCGACTACGAAGAATGGTATGCGAGGAATAACATTGACGGGAACGGACCTGATTGTCTAATGGGTCAAAAGGTAATGTTATTAACATTTCATGTTGTTTAATAACAATGATATTTACCGAGCCGATTTCATTGTTTAGACGTACTACAAGCGACGTAAAGCCGATGCACAGTGTCTCGTCGGAAAGCCATTTGAGGATCCCAAACGCGTTGACGTTACCTGCCCTTGCACCGATGAAGATTATGAGTGTGATTTTAATCATGTGCTCACCAATAACGAATGCGTTCTTGTTGGACCACCGGACATCCCAAAGGGTGAATGTAGGGCGGCTGGCCAAACTTATAAAGCCTCTTCAGGATGGGTTAAAATTCCCGGAGATGTCTGCGACGGCGATATAGCCAAAGACAAGCCTGTTGAAAAACCGTGTCCTGGTTGGTGACTTTTGAACATCGTGATTGTTTAAGAGAGAATTTTTTTAGCTATTTACACGATGTTGCATTTACATTTCTTAACAGCCCCTATTGAAAGCCCAACCGGAGAGATCGTCACGACCAAAGTCGATGAAATTTTTGACAAGTTCTTTTACTTTAAATCGTCTACGGTAAGTGGTGGTTGTGTTCTTGATTGTTGAGTTTTTTACAGACTAACTCATCGTTATTGAATTTATTCGATATAATTTAATAGGTTATCATGGCTAGAACTTATGATGGCTATGTACTACGAAGCGAAGACGACGGCTCTACTTGGGAACGTGTAGCGAAACTCGAAAAGATATCCTACATGTTTATGGATAACCACGACGATGATATAGTCAGTTATCAATAAGTTTATGCGTTAAACCATTATATTTTATCAATTCAACTGATCAGACATCATGATTTGCCTTATTTACTTTTAGGCTTATTTCTTCCCTCTCTCATTGGACAGCGACAAGGTATATTACACTAACGATCAGGGTAAAACGATAAAAGAAGTTAATCTTCCCGGTACACCAAATAAACTCGGCATCGAATTGTTGAGTTTTCATGCTTCCGAAGACGATTGGCTATTGTTCATAGCCGAAAAGAATGAACCCGTATATCATACAGTTGCTTATCTAACAAAAAATAATGGCAAGAAATGGGAAGAGATTGAAACTTGGGTTGAGAAATGTATATTTGGCAATTCTGAAGATAATACGATCGACAAGGAAATGATATTTTGCTCAGCCTACGCCAATAAAAAGTCAGAGATTAGACAAAATCTCTTAGGTGGACGCTCATCTGCTGGAAATGTGTTGCAATTAGTTAGCATAAAAGGAAATGAGATTAAAGTATTGTTGAATGACGTAGTAGAGTTCTTTATGTTTAACGAATTTATGGCTGTCGCAGTGGTGAGTATTCACAATATATATGGTATAAAACATCAAAGAAACGAATCTCGCGCATTCAAAATAGGTTATTATGGCAAAATGTAGATTATTAATTTTGGTTTATGTCGTTTTTTTTTTTCAGGAATCAAACAACGAATTGATTCTATATATATCAAAAAATGGTGTAGACTTCAAACCAGCTGCTTTCCCGCCTGAAATTCATGTCAAGAAAGAGGCGTACACGATCCTCCAATCAACTACGGGCGCAGTATTTCTAGACGCTTTTCGATCCACTAAATTTGGAGCAGAATATGGCGTTCTATTTAAATCCGACGGAGATGGCACATCCTATTCTCTCAGCATGGAATTCACTAATCGTAATAGCTACGGAATTGTAGATTTTGAGAAAGTACAAGGAAAAGGATTGGAGGGTATTATTCTGGTCAATCAAGTTAGCAACACGAATGAATTGATTGGTGATGGTAAAAAGAAGATTATTACGAAAATCAGTCGTGATGACGGTGAGCATAATTTTCTTATAGTTTGACAGTCATATTGTTCCATTTATTTATTATATTTACTAATTTTTCTCGTAGGTGCAACTTGGGAGCGCATTCCTGCCCCCCAATTTGATAACAAACACATAAGACTTCCCACGTGTGCAAGTGTAAGCGAACAGTTATGGATTATTTATTCACTTAATTGTATCACCTTGGTTCGAATTAAAAACTATCTGTAATTTTTATCGTTTATTAGGATTGTTACTTAAACTTACACAGCCGTACGGAAATCTCTGGTCCTGGTGCAATCTTCAGT
Organism: Paraglomus occultum; assembly: GCA_910592205.1. Taxonomy (NCBI): domain Eukaryota; kingdom Fungi; phylum Glomeromycota; class Glomeromycetes; order Paraglomerales; family Paraglomeraceae; genus Paraglomus; species Paraglomus occultum. The sequence continues at coordinate 32,016 of CAJVPJ010000178.1, forward strand.
GCTTCATCTGCTGTAGGTCTTTTAATGGGTGTCGGCAATGTCGGACCATATCTACTTCCATACAACGAATGTAACACATATCTCAGCAAAGATGCCGGTCATACTTGGGTACAAGTTAGACTAGGCGAAAGTTTGTATGAATTTGGGGATCAAGGCACAGTTATAGTTGTTGTCGACGATGAGGGACCTACAAAGGAAATCTTGTACAGTTGGGATTATGGCGAATCGTGGGCGCCGCACCAATTCTCAGAAAAGCCGGTTCGGGTGACTCTTTTAACAACTAATCCTAAATCAACGAGTCTTAAGTTTCTTTTGATGGGAACTTACCGCGAATCGGATAATGTTGCTAAGCCAGTTGTTTATACTATTGATTTCTCCCAATTGGAACCGAGGAAATGTATGCTGGCACGAAATTAATTTTCTGTTGTTGTTCATTACATTATTTATTAATGTAAATATATTGTTATAGGCAAACTCGAGGATAATCTATCAGACAGTGATTTCGAATTATGGAGTCCATTAGGAGATACTGAAAAATGTCTATTAGGAAAAAAGGTAAAGTGAGCACTGACTGTTTATGCTTTGTTTCGCAATATTGCTCGATAATACAAACACGTTTGTTTTTTAGACAAAATATTATCGACGCAAGGCTGACCGTCAATGCAAGATTGATCATCAGACAGAGCTAAACACAAAAGTAGAAAAATGTCCATGTCAAGATAATGATTTCGAATGGTTAGTTATTCGACCTTATTTTGTTAGATACAGTCAACCGAACACTGTTGATAGGATTCTAACTATTGAAACCGAATACTGTTACAGTGCGCATAACTACTGGCGAAATAGTGACGGCAAATGCGAACTATACGGATTTGATTATGATCGTCCTGATAACTGTGAGAAGGATTATCAGGGAAGTTCTGGTTATCGCAAGATATCGAAATCAGTATGTGAGGGCGGTAAAAATCTTGAAGGAAAAGTCACAAAGCCTTGTGGCGATCGTAAGTACTTAATCTTGATTGCTGTTCTGATGCTTCAATAACTTTCTAATGCCACTATATACCTTGCGATGGACAGACGCCGGTATTATTGTGAAGCAGGTGAGATTATGGGTCTTCGTTTTTTTGACATTGCTAGCTGCTTTTAAGCACTATATACTAAAGTTACATCTGTATTATAATAGACAATTTTCGATTCGCGTATGGCAGAATATTTCTATTTCGAGGGAAACGACATCGTTATTATGCGTACCACAGATGGCAAAGTTTTCCTAACAGAAAACCAAGGCTACACTTGGGAGGAAAAAATTAAGGAAGTGAAGATAAACAGAATTGCTCCACACCTGTATGACAAAAAGCGAGCTTACTTCATCTCACTGTCGAAAACACTCTATTACACTAAGGATATGGGGAGTACGATCGATGAAATTACACTTCCAGCAGAACCAAATACGCTAAACGTCCCCGTACTTGCATTCCACCCGACGCGAAATGATTGGCTAATCTTCATTGGGCAAGAAGGATGTGACAATATACTCTCACCTACGTGTCATACGGTAGCATATTACTCACTAAACCGTGGTGCGAATTGGAACCAGTTTGATACCTATGTTGGCACTTGTATATTTGCTCCCGAGGCGTTCAAAGATCCAGATATGGCATTCTGCGAATCGTATCGCGATAAGGCAGGGACGCAACGTACCTTTGGGAATACACTGCAACTTGTATCGTTTAATTTATTTAAAGACAAGAAGGTTCTTACTCAGAATATAGTTGGAATTGCAACAGTGGAAGAGTATATGGTCATTGCTGAATTAGTTGAAGACGGTCAGAGTCTTCGATTATTGGTTACTGTTGATGGAAAGCAGCTTGCACCAGCAGACTTTCCACCCAATATGAAAATGACCAATCACGTAAGTCCAAGTTGATAGCCATTCGTGTATACGTTAATGAGTTATCAATTTACCCTATTCAATCCATCTCAGGCTTTCACAATTCTCGAGTCAAAAACGCACGCCATCATGCTTCATGTGACCACAGAATCACGTCGTCAGAACGAATGGGGTAGCATACTTAAATCCAATTCTAACGGCACCTATTTCAGACTCTCTCTCCCATATGTCAAGCGAGATGATCGCGGATATGTTGACTTTGACAAGATGCAGGGAATTCAAGGAATTGCTCTCGCGAATATTGTCAAAAATCCTGATGAAGTTAATCTAGGGGGAGAAAAACAAATTGCCAGTAAAATTACATACAATGATGGTAAGTCCTCTGATGTGTTTTTTCTTTCTTTCTAACACACTACTTACTATTTGTATTTTCTCCGGTATAGGCGGAGATTGGCATGATATCAAAAGTCCCGAAGCGGATTCTAATCGAAAGAAATATGACTGCGTATGTTTACTTTTTACTTTGAAATTTGAAATTTGTGACGATTAACTGAAGTATATTCTAATTTTAAAATTTTTCAGAAGGATCAATGTAACCTTCATCTACACAGCTTTACAGAATGGAGAGATCCTCGTGACACTTTCAGCGCTTCATCTGCAGTCGGTCTAATGATGGGCGTTGGCAACGTTGGCGGTTATCTAACTCGATACGAAGACGGTGACACGTTCTTGACGCGTGATGGAGGCGTTACATGGGAAGAAGTTAAAAAAGGTGCTCATCTACATGAAATTGGTGACCAAGGCGCTATTCTAGTCGTCGTAGATGATGAACAAGCTACAGACAAAGTATGGTATTCATTTGATGAGGGCGATTCGTGGCATTCGTTGATCATCACATCGAATGGTGAGCGTGTTAGAGTGAAAGACATTGCTACTGTTCCTGGCGGTACAAGCAGAAGATTCCTACTATGGGGTCATGTGATTGGAGAATATAGTAAAGAGATAGCAGTGCATCTTGATTTTGCTGGATTGCTTGCACGAAAATGTGAATTAGATATCAAGAATGCCGATAACGATGACTTTGAGCTTTGGACTTTGAAACGACCAGACGGTGAATCTTGTGTGTTCGGCAGAGAAGTAAAGTACAACAGAAGAATACGTGGTCAAAAGTGCTATATTGGAAGCGAAGTCATACAACCAAAGGAGGTGGTCAAGAATTGCACATGCACAGACTATGATTTCGAATGGCAAGTAGAAAGAAATGCGTTTACATTTATTATTTTGAACATGTTTTTACTGACTTACTTATAATTATGTTTTAGTGAATACAATTACCTTCGTAATCCTGAGACCAACAAGTGTGAGTTGGCACCAGGCACTTCCCCAATAACCATTGATATGAAAGAACAATGCTCCAAGTCAGACTATTACTACGAGAAAATAACAGGGTGAGTTTAGAAATATCCGGTCACATTATCTACGACGGGTGGCATAATTTATTAATGAATGATCTTTTCATAGTTATCGCAAGATTCCCATTTCGCAATGTGAAGGTGGTGAAGATAAACGCGGTCCACGCAGACGATGCCCAGGAAAAGGTTATTCTGCAGGCACATGGTTCCTGATTATCCTTTCGCCATTTGTTGCTGCTGGCGCATTCTTAGCGTACGTCCTCTATAAACGTCGTGGAAGATACGCTACATATGGGTAAGTGATGGACTCATCCTAGTCATTCTATTCGACAAGTGTTCAAAATGTGTCTAACATATGCCCTCAAATGTAATTTCATAAACAGCCAAATAAGACTAGGAGACACGCCCAGTTCCAGCTTGCTTGAATATATATACACAGTTCCTATCACGATTCTCGATCTTATATTATCAATTCGTATACCCGAGTTCATCTCTCGTCGTATGCCCGACATTCCGCTATTTGGTTCTGGCGGGGCACGGTCACGCACCAGCCATCAATATACGCCAGTAGCGCAGGACGAGGACCCGCATGAAGTGTTAATGGATGATTACGAGAATGATAATGATGAATGATAGTAGATAATACTGTTACGTACGTTACGGAAAATTATGTGATGACGGTGATATAGAATTTCTGTACGTTTATTTTCCTCAAGTCAAAATGTAATAAACTTGATTGTGTTCAAACGAAGAAGCGTAAAATGTCAGACTTTCTGGATGAATATACGTTGGCATTGTATAAATTTTGGTATAACGACAATTTTGGTCTGTAGACATCTTTTTACTCTAGCATACAATTATCCTCTCTGAGCTATAATACCGTACTAGTGCCATTTTTGTAAGATCACGAGATAGCCAAAATAAAAACGCCAATTAAAATCAACAAATACTGTACCTTAATCTCTGTACGTCCCCGGCCTGCTGTTAGCGCTCTTCCCATTCGTTCAAATGGTGCGTCTTTCATAAAACTCTGTTTTTTATGATTGCATGACCTTTATTTGTTATCTGCTGCGTTTTTATAATTTTTATCGTTTTATTTGTCTATTTAGTGCCTCGAAGATATTTGACTTTGAAGCCTCCGAACGAAGAAAAATTATCCTCAGACATCGAAATTAAAGTATATATATATACCACAATAAACGCTGTTTGCGTTATAGCTAACAATTAATCGCATAAGTAATAATTGATTGTTGAACCAGTACACCGCTTGAATGAGTTGTATGGTATGTAAATACATGTATCAACAGCAAAAAACATTGCTAGCACCCAGAAACCACCAAAGACACCAATTTGACACAAGACGATGTAAAAAGTGTTATTTACATAATAATAATAGATATTAATCTAACTGTCCAATTCTGCAATTCTTTCGAAATGGTCTCCTTTAACCAGTATACAACGTCTCGGCTTTCTACACCAACTCTGAAAGTACTCGGAACACTCTACTTGTGATACGCTGTTGTTAATTTTAGAACTCTTTAATTCTCTTAAGACGCTTTCCGTTAATTTTTGGAAATGAGCCAGATCAGGCTATTCTATTAAGAGGGTATGGAAGCAATACGACTCCCCTTCCCAAAGATGCTTGGTGACTTTAACTTTTGTGACGCTTGCATCGTAAGTACGCGAAGGAACCCGGTTTGGCACATTCCAGCGTAACTTTTTGAACTCACCTGTTACTTCTCAAAATAAATCTCTGGATCGAAAATTCCTTGTAAATATCTTCAGTGTCAATATCCAAATGATAAGCAAATCTGTTGTGTTGTATAAAGAAGACATGGTTTATGGTTAGCTCATATGTTATAATATCAACTGTAGCACAATATCGTTGACTCGTAAATGTTAAATTTGGGTCCGTATTAGTATCATTTCACCGAAAATCATTTCACCGACGTAATATTTCACCGACAACCATTTAGCCGAAAATCATTTCATCGAC